>WURS02038694.1:0-11333 GCA_011762765.2 Rhinocypha anisoptera
AAAGTAGAGAGAAAGAGAGAGAGAGAGAGATAAAAGAGAGAGAGAGAGAAAGTAAAGAGAGAGAGAGAGAGAGAGAGAGAGAGAGAGAGAGGAAAAATAGAGAGAGAGAAATAGAGAGAGAGAGAAATAGAGAAATAGAAGAGAGAAATAGAGAAATAGAAGAGAGAAATAGAGAAATAGAAGAGAGAGAAAGAAAGAGAGAAATAAAGAGAGAGAGAGAAAATCTGTAAATGCGAAAGTGTTAGGTTAAAGTGGTGAAGTGTTTTGAGTTTAAATTACACGTAATTTACATCAATATTTATTTATAATAAAATTTATTTGTAATTATTAGGTGTAAATAAAAAAGTTATGTATAAAGAAAAAAGTTGTATAAGCAAAAAAAAGTTCGTTGTGTCACAGTAAATTAATTTGTCTGTCCAATCAAAAAAAAGTAATAACAATTAATAATAATAAACAAAGATAAAATCAGAAAGTTGGAAATTTAAAAACAATAAATGATTTGTATATAGTAGTTGGATACATGATCAATTGCTGAATGTTGCCCGCGAGAGAAGATAAATGAAAGAGGAAATAGAGAATGAGGTAGAATAATAATACAAAGAGAAAGGAAGCAAATGAGAATTTTAAGGAAATAAAAGATAAGATAAAAATTTTAAAAAATGAAAGTTAGGAGACAGAAAAGGAAAAAAGATGAGAGAAAAAAGAAAGAATAGGAAGAAAAGAGAGGGAAAGGGAGAGAAAAAAGAAAGAAAGAAAAAGAGAGTATAAGTGAAAGAAAGGGGAGAAAGGAGAGAGAAATAAAGGGGGACAGAGAGTATGAAGAGAAATAAAAAGAGAGAGAAAGAGAAATAAAGGGAGAGAGAGAGTATGGAGAGAATTAAAAAGAGAGAAAAAGAGAAATAAAGGGAGAGAGAGAGTATGGAGAAAAATAAAGAGAGAGAGAGAGAGAGAGTAGAGAGAAAAATAGAGAGAGAAGAGAAAAGGTGAGAGAAAGGGATAAGAGCAAAGAAAGAAAGAGGAATAAAGTGTAGAGAAAAAAGAAAGAGATTAAGAGAGAGAAAGAGAAAGTAAAAGAGAGAGAGAGAGAGAATAAGTGAAAGAGAGAAAGAAAAACTTGTGAATAAGTAAAAGAAATAGAGAGAGAGAGAGAGAGAGAGAGAGAGAGATAGAAATGATCACTTCAAAGTGCGTAAACTGGCCAAAATGCGAGCACCTTTGAGTTGGTGACAAATATCGAGTAGAAAGGCGTTGATGTAGACCGAATCGGCTCGTTTGGTTTCACACGCCACAACCAGTGTGAAGAGTGGATCGGGTCGCACCAGATAGTAGGCCACTGTGGGTAGGATCAGATGACCTGCTGCCGAGGGTGACGAGTGAACCGAGCTGCCTCGACGTGACAGAAACCCGCCTCCACTTATCGAAGTTGGTGTACCTGGGAAGGTTACAAGTTGTAACACGTTAAAATACTTCAAGCTTAAACTCGAGTTATCAGAATTTCAATAAAAAAAGTTAGATTCGAATCGAGTAAGAATTCGAAGTGTAACACAGAAATTTAGATTCAACTCGGGTAAGAATTCGAATTGTAACATAGATAGGTTACAAGTTGTAACCCGTTAAAATACTCACGGCTTAAACTCTAAGTTATCTGAATTCGAATAAAAAAACATATTGAATCGAATAAGAATTCAAAGTGAAACACAGAAAATTAAAGTCGAGTGGGTTAAGAATTCAAAATGAAACACAGAAAGTTTGGATTCGAATCGGATAAGAATTCGAAGTGTAACACAGAAGGTTAGATTCGATTCGAGTAAGAATTTAAAGTGCCACACAGAACGCTAGATTCGAATCGGGTAAGAATTCAAAGTGTAACACAGAAGGTTATATTTGAATCGAGTAAGAATTTAAAGTGCCACACAGAAAGCTAAATTCGAATCGGGTAAGAATTCGAAGTGTAACATCAAAGGTTATATTCGAATCGAGTAAGAATTTAAAGTGTAACACAGAAGGTTATATTCGAATCGAGTTAGAATTTAAAGTGTAACACAGAAAGCTAGATTCGAATCGAGTTAGAATTTAAAGTGCCACACAGAAAGCTAGATTCGAATCAGGTAAGAATTCGAATCAAACTACATACCCATCGTTTCCATTCCATTAGAGACGTCAGAGGGTTTGTCTAGCTCCATCACAGGTGTGTCACTCGAGTTCAGCTCTCGGTACCGATCGTTGAGAATCATGATCAACGCGGGTAGACGATTCTTCGGGTACTCCGTCGGGTGACTGTAGATGATCGGGTAGGAATTGATACCTGTATATAATAATCGGGTGATAACTCATTAGTTAGATAAGCCGCAGAGATCAAACTCGAATTATCATAATTAGAAATATGCAAAACATTCGAATCGAATCGGAATAAGATTCGAATTCAAACACAGAAAGTTAGATTCGAATTGGTTAAGAATTCGAATTATAACTGTAAAAGTTAGATTCGAATCACAGCAATGAAAGTTGGCTTAGAATCGGTGGAAGTAGCGTAACTCTCACAGATTAACCAAAAATGGTAGAGAACGAAAAATGCGAGAACATGAACATGAACATAGAAACCCACAATCATACTTTTCATTAATATATAAGAGAAAATAAATCTCAAAATTAAAAAGCAATATACATAGCAATAAAACTCTATAGAAAAAAGTCAACAAATCAAAGTTCAAAAGTAGAACCGATATAAATAAAATAAAATTTGTTTATCCGAAAAAAGTGATTAAAACATAGTCATCTATCCGAAGGATTGTGCAACACGTTTAAAAGTGTATTCACACACAAACATCCGCAATAACCTACCTAAAGTTTGTTTTGTTACTTAATGTAAAAATGCAATTAAAACCGTTTAAACTCTTTTGAACTTGTGTTGTGTTGGTGTTCAATTTACCCAAACATTGCATAATTATTACAATTAAAGACTACAGTCACTCCTTTAACTAGACAAACAACATGAAGTTAATTTTTTCCGAGTTCGTAAAAGAAGCTTTTTACAGACTCACTCAGAATAAAGTCTTTGTTCTTTATAGACAACTTGCTACAAAAATATGTAATATACGAGTAGTCCTTCTCTAATGTTCAAATTAGTTAAAATGAATTTATCTTGACCAACCGAATTAATATTGGCTGGCATAAACAACACAAATCAAATGAAAAAAAATTTTAAAAAGTAGACAACGCCATCTACTGGTCCAGATAAATAACAGTCTACTCCGTTCCAAGTTGGAACTTCCAACTAAAATAAAAGTATCTTAATAAAAAAATAAATTACTTAACAACAAATCAATTGACAGAATTCAATGTAAACGGGCTAAACTTTAGCTTAAAGTAAATCCAAGAGTAAGCAAGCAAAAACAAAAGTGTGTTACCTTTTGGCACCTGTTTCTTGGAATACGGCGAACGGTATCCCCTGGTAGAGATCTCACCCCTGGCGTGTCTATCAAGCACGAGCAGTACGTGAGTTTGATCACATTTCTTGAGGAACTGTACAATCTTGCCGTGAAAGTCCACTTGAAGTTGCTTGCCCAGGTGTTGTCGGTAGATGGACTCCACCTGAGCGTAGTGAGATGACATGTTGCCTAGTGTCGGGCCACTGCTCACCAGTGCGCTTTGAAAGTTAAAGTTGAACGTACCAGACGAGGTAGGCGTGAAATTAGTCAGTAGAGGGGTGTGAAAGTAGAAGGTGTACTTCGAGAGAAGAAATAACTTGTAGCGGTTCAACCAGTGAATCAGTGATGGTAGGTTTGGTAGTGCTGAGATAGGGTGAAAAAGATTACATTTATTAATCAAACAAAATCTCAAATTATACTACAAAAAAGTAAATCCATTATCAATGGAAAGGTGATAGTAATTCTATCATTTTAAAACTAATTATGCAATACTTAATTTTAAAATCACTCGATAAAAAATTTCAACTTTCTCAAATATTTAAAAATGCCTAACAATTTCTTGTAAATAGTTTACCTTTTTGAAGCAACTTGGTGGAATTGTTGTTGTGCTGTGCAGTGAGAGTAGGTCCCGAGGGAAAAGCAAAAGCGGTGGTGGTTGACAGTGGCGAGTGATTGAGCGAGATCGCGGGTGTGGCGGGTGGTGGTGGCGCCAGATTGGTCCCACTTCCGCCTGAGCTCGACAAACTCGAACTCGACACCAAGTTGCGCTTGAGCAGATTGGAGGTACTCGGGTTGGGTGTGATTCGTGCTGAGGTGGCCACCTGTTGGTAAGAACCCAAATTGTTTACACTTTGTATCCATTACTCGTACACAAAAATAAAATTTCTTACCCAAAATAATACCTGTTATACTCGTGCCCGAATTACCCAAAATTTGTTCAAAAATAACGTTATTTTATTTGGTCATGCCTAGCTTCTGTTTTTCTGTCCTCCAATAGAAAGAGAGAGAGAGAGAGTGAGTTTAGGTTAGGTTATTGGGGGCAGAAAGAGAGAGGTTAGGTTAGGTTATTGAAGGAAAGAAGAAAGATGTGTTAAGTTAGGTTAATAGAGAGAGGGAGGGAGGGAGAGGGAGAGAGAGAGGGAGAAAGAGTTTAGATTAGGTTATTGGGGACAGAAAGAGAAAAAGACTAAGTTAGATTAGATAAATTGGGGTTAGAAATTCCAGGTATAACTTGAGTTTTTGCTACCGAGCAATGTTTCGACAAAAGGTTCACTGAGGGTTCAACTGAAAAGTGGGTTAGTGTGTGCTGCCTAGTTTAACCCTTTTGATCTTATTATTATCAGTAAAAGATAAGCATTATATCGCTAATTGAATGAGCGGGACACATACGTCCCGATAGCGCCTTCGGGAGCGAAAGGATTAAGGTTAAATTTTTTTGGTACCTCTTTCCTGTACCCATTCTGGTAATCCAGAAACAGTCACAAATTTCTACCCGTTTGAGTCCTTACCTGTTGGCAGTACTCGCGAGCGGTGGCCAAACTGGCCAACTTGCTTGTCGCCTCTTGCAATGCAAAGAGTGACTCGAGCAAATGCCATTGCTGGATTGCATAATGTGCTTGAAGCAGTGACACCATCACATCGCACTCGAGCATGAACATTGTCTTAAGCCGAGTGAGCACCGGGTGATGGAAGCCACGTTCCGCGTTTCGTTGAATCTCGAGCAACTGGGCAAGACACTCGTCGACTAGGCAAAATTTGGTTGAAGAGCTCGATGCAGAGGAGTTGGGTGTAGAGGTGGGTTGGTGACTCGGGTGAGCTGCCAGACGTTCGTACAGATCGACTAGCTCCACTCGGGCACGGCAGTAGGCCACCAGTTGACCACCGAGGTGACTTGCGTACCGTTCCACCGATTCTAGGTTGGCCGAAGCGGACTCGGTGCTACTTCGTGGCGAGTTGCAATTCTCATCTACATGAGTTACTAGTTGCGGGGACGATGATGCCTCGATTGAGATGGGCCGTGAGCTAAAATCATAATAATACAGTTATTACGTTACAAAAACAATCATCAAATTAAAATTCAGACACTTCTTAGTAAGTTATAAAGAATTTGCCATGAAGAAACTCATAATTGTAATAGCAAAAAAAGTTGAGTATCTCCTATATATTAAGTTCTAGCATTTTTTGTTTTCGGTCATACTTCTAGCGCATGCGCAGTAAAATTAGAATTGTTAACTGATTCAAATCTAACTTTCAAAGTTATGATTAAAATACTTATCCGATTCGAATCTATCTTTCGTTGTTATGATTCAAATTCATAATTGATTCAAATACTCATCTGATTCAAATCTATCTTTCTTTGTTATGATTCGACATCTTAACCAATTAAAAGCTATCTTTCGTTTTTATGATTCGAATTCTTAACCAATTTTATGATTCGAATTCTTAACCAAATTTGAATTTATTTTTCGTTGTTATAATTCGAATTCTTAGCAAGATGCCAACGTCCCTCTTGTAAAAAAAAGTTACCAACTTACCTCGATAAACTTGAAGCACTGGTTGAATTTTTAGCAAAAGCTATAATCTTGGAGAAAAATCCGCTACTACTTCTACTGGTTGTTGTTGTTGTTATAGAAGTATTTGCCGAGTTGACAAAAACCTCGTCCTTGGCGGCAAAACTATTCGACAGATTGAGTTGTCCACTAGAAGATTTGCTGTGATCCTTCTGGTACATCTCCTCGATGGTACACTCAAGCACATCTTGAGCAACCTCGCTCTCATCTCCCAAACCATCACTAGACTGACTTGAGGTGCTTGCGAGGGTTCCTGTTGGAATGCTGAGATGTTGCGGTGAAGACTGTGATGGCAGTGAGCCCGGAATCTTGAGCAATTGCGCCAGTTGAGAGCCACGTTCCTCGAGACGTTGAAAATCGTGACGAAGCTGATCGTATGTTGATTTCACTCTGATTATACCAAAAAATTACAAAAACATTCGTTTTTTAAAATTACCAAAATATAAATTAAAACAAAAGTATTCCGTAAAATAAAATAGTCACTTCTCTCAATCTTCCAATAGAACCATAAATTGTCTGTCATTAATAATGCAAAATAAAGTAAAAGTGAATTTAAATTTTTTATAAACAATCTTGTTAAGTCGTCTATTTTAAAAAATATTGTTTAAAAACTTCCGATTACTTTCTAAACTATCCCGAGAAATGGAAAAGTTCGAATTTCGAATCAAATCGACGGAGAATTCAAAAATTTATCCACAAAATTCGAACCGAATTGGAATAAAATTTGAATCATAACACAGAAAGTTAGATTCGAATCGGTTAAGAAATCGAATCACAACAGTGAGAGTTAGATTCGAATTAGTAACGAATTCGAATCACAACAACAAAAGTTGGATTCGAATCAGTTAAACACAGTGGAAGTAGCGTAACTTTCACAATACAAAAATGTGGGTAGCAGAATACAAAAAAATGACAGAATATTGAACATAGAACATAGAAAACCGCGACCATCTTATTCATTAATATATAGGAGAATAACCGGACAGTATTTTTTTTTGTTAACAGTGTATTGGAAAAACTCTACTCACAAATCTTTCCGGGTGAAAACTTTAGATGCAAAGAACTGAAGTGAGAGATAATTCTTGTCAGCGATGGCAAGTTGAGCAAGACCGTGCAAAAGTGCGGCCAGAATGGTGGAATGTCCGCTGCCGATCGAGCACCGAAAGGTATCCCGTTCGTGTTCGATGTACTCCCGAGCCCGGTCAAACTGGTAGGCGGTGTAGCTCTCGAAGAACAAATCCAACACACTCTCTACCGCCTCCACCCGAGCAAACTTGGTCCATCGTTCCACGCGGCCCGACCCAATCCTACCACTCATCTCAGTTCTTCTTCTTCATTGGGTAGAGTTGTATACTGCCAATAATCTCGCGCCGAAATTCTCGCCCTTCATTGCGTTCATGAAAAAAAAATGATTCCAAGTTAACCTAAATTTTGGTATGAAGATTCTCTAATAATATTCTTTATGTCATTCAAAAGTTTAAAATAAGTAGAATTGAGTATAAAAAATTTAAAATCTGTCAAATATTCCTAATTGTCCTGAGAATTTGATTCTAAAGTTTCGGTTTTTAACAAAACAATAATGTTAAAACACTCAAAACAATGGAGATTTTCCAAACAAAAACTGATTGTTGAATTAAAATTAGTTTTTTACACTATTGTTTTGATAAAAACCAAAACTTTGAAAATCAAATTCCGAACAGTTAGAAATATTTAGAAGCTTTCAAATTATCATATTCAATTCTACATATTTTAAACTTTTGAATGACATGAAGAATATTCGAGAATTCTTCATACCAAAATTTAGGCTAAAAACGTGATTTTTGGCATTAGTCCTTTTCAATGATGACAAAGGAGACAATCATGATGAAGTGTATGTGTGTGTGACCGTGTGATAAAACAGACAAAATGTATGTGATGGAAAAAACCAAAACACGCCACCCAGCACGACGTAAACAAAAATTAAAATAAGAACGTCATCTTTGGACGGTCAGTGGCAGCGTGTGTCTAAACACATGTGAGCGTATGTGAGTGCCGCTCAACGTGTTCAGTGTTTTCTACAGGATTTTTTTGGTTTGATTTGCAAATCATTCCACTTTGCAACCTTGCAACTATTTGACCAAAGTTCTTGTTGAAATATTGTCTTGGAAATGTGTTAATTTTGAAAATGTAAGTAAAGCTTCTAAGCAGTTTTAGTTTAGAGTTTTGAGATGATTCTTACCACAAATTGGCAGTTGGGTATTTGGAAAAATTAAATATGTTTAGGAATTCCTTATATATATTGTGAATAAAACTCAATTTGATTTACAGGAATCAAAAGTTTGGAAAGAATCAGAACAACAACAAGAAAGGTGGCAAGTTTGAAAAGAAGATCAATGCTGATCATCAAAAGGTTGATTCGGCTCGTCCTCGAGGTGGCTATGCTCAAAATGGATCCGGTGGACAGTCGAAGAAACGGCAGTTGTTGATCAAGTGCGACGGTGCCAAGTGGTACCGATTGAGATTGACCCAAAATGTGCCACCCTTGAAGCAGGATTTGGACAAATTGGGCTTTGAGGAGATTTCTCAGTTGCGAGGTGAAGCGCTGTCGTTGCTTAAATCAGACTGTCTACTCTATGAGGTAATATTCTTCTTTTATATATTAACCAAAAATATGTTCTGGAATTTTTTTGTAACACTTCTAACGCATGCGTAGTAAGATTCAAATTCTTAATTGATTCGAAACTAATCTTCGTTATTGCACTTCGAATTCTTAATTCATTCGATTCTAATTTTTTGTGTTACATGTCAAATTCTTATTTGATTCGAATCTAATTTTCGTTCTTACACTTCGAATTCTTAATCAATTCGATTCTAGTGTTACACGTCAAATTCTAAACCGATTCGAATCTAACTTTTGGTTTTATGATTCGAATTCTTATCCCATTAGAATCTAACCTTTTTTATTTATGTTATCATTCGAATTCTGATAAATCGAATTAGACGATTGCGGTTTTGATAATTGATGAGATGTGAAACTGACAACATATGTTTGTTTGGTTGTAGGAACTCAAATCAACCAGCTCCAAACGTGATGACTTTGAGTGGATTCGAACCGTGCTTCAAAGTGGCACCGTGTCGGACAAGCTCGCCGCGCACACCGTTCTGATCCAAGACTCGACCGTACACAATCTTCGATCGATTGACAACTTGATTCGTTTCATCAATCCCAAAGGCAAGCGAGAGTGTGTGATGGGTCTCGACAATCTTCGAGATCTCTTTCTCGGTGATCTACTCGTGCCGAAGGAGACACTGAACACCTTTGAGGAGTTGGTCAACGCGGTGGATCGAGACTTTCTCTTTAACGATATATATAATACCACGAGACGACAGTTTTTGGTAATGGCACATGTTGAAGATCAGATTCGTGGCTACTACAAGAGATTTCTGGATCAACTGATTACCGTGAGCCACGATCAACTGGAGGTGTTGAAAAACAAGTCGATTCGTACGATGTACGATTTGTTTATTCACAACCCGGAACAGGAGAAGTACCTGTTGAGTGGGTTGATCAATAAGCTCGGTGATCCGACGCCAAAGGTGGCCTCGAATGCCGCCCGATTGCTCGGTCAGGTGATCAGTACACATCATCCAACGATGAAGTCGGTGGTGGCCAAAGAGGTCGAACGGCTACTCTTTCGGCCACACATCACCGAACGAGCTCAGTACTACTGTCTTTGTTTTCTCAGTCAAATGGTGTTTACGCCTACCGTGGATCAAGAACTGGCCAATCACCTGATTGGAGTTTATTTCACCGTGTTTCAGAAGTGCACCAAATTGGGGGAGGTGAACAATAAGACTATGTCGGTGTTGCTTACGGGCGTTTCGAGAGCTTTTCCCTACTCGAAACTGGAGACCTCGTTTGTCGAGTCTCACCTCGACACCTTCTACCGGTTGATTCACTATGTAAATCTCAACACTGCGATCCAAACTATAGCACTCGTGTTTAATATGGTCAACTTCAATGAGAGTGGCTCACTGACCGATCGGTTCTACTCGGTACTCTATCGATTCGTGGTTGATCCTCGACTGGACAAGTGTAGCAAGCTTAACCTGCTGCTCAATACCGTTTATCGAGCTATCAAGAAGGATTCGGTTATCAAGAGAGTTCGCGCTTTCGTCAAACGACTTTTCCAGGTAAGATTTTTTGTTTATTTCTTTATTTCTCATATCTTAATGAATATGATCGTAGTTTTCTATATTCAATGTTCTGTCATTTTTTGGTATTCTGCCACCCACGTTTTGGTACTGTGAGAGTTACGCCACTTCCACTGTGCTTAACCGATTCGAATCCAACTTTCGTTGTTGTGATTCGAATCTTTAACCAATTCGAATCTAAATTTCAGTTATTAATCGAATTTTATTCGGATTCGGTTCGAATTTTGTGCATAAATCTTCGAATTCCCCGTCAATTTGATTCGGAATTTGAACATTTCCAATTTTCGCTCGATTTAATTCGAATTTTTTTAAATAACTATTCGAAATAAATCGAGTTTAACCTCGGCGGCCCTCTTGTAAAATAAAACTTAAATTGAAATACACTAGTTTCGAAAAAATTACTTTAATCAAGAAGAATAGTCATAAGGCAAAATTATAATTATAATTGACTTGTTATGTTCTAAAATTGTCTATACCTTTGAGATTTAGACAAAAATTGCGAAAATGAATAATTTTCTTAATGGCAAAATAATGATATATATTTCAAAATATATAATTTTGGAAAATTATAAAGATATATATTTTGGAATATAGTAAATTTTTCTGTAAAATTGTTATTTTTAAGTGTGAATAGACTGGGTTGAATAGTGAAATTTTAATTGATTTTTTTCAATTTTAAATGTCCAGTAACAATTTTTGAGTTTTAATTTAACTTTTGTCTACTTTAAATTGTACTTTTAATCATATTTTTTTACTTGGGATACTACGGAAACCTGTAATACGGAAATGATTTGAATTTATATATCACTATACAAAAAAATAGGAGTTTGAGGAAAAGAGAAAAAAATACAAAAAAAATTACATAGAAAAATTGTAAACATGTAGCGAAGAACAAGAGAGAGAGAGAGAGAGAGAGAGAGATAGCAACCGGATGGAGATTCACTTATTTTTATATTTCCTTGAAAAAGGGATATATATATATATTTCGCAAAGTCTTACTGAAACCACATTGACTAGGTTTTCAAGTACACTCGAATTCGTAATCTTTAAGTGTTTCTCTCTCTCTCTCTCTCTCTCTTCCACTCTCTCTCTCTCTCTCTCTCTCTCTCTCTCTCTCTCTCTCTCTCTCTCTCTCTCTCTC
>WURS02038705.1:0-11333 GCA_011762765.2 Rhinocypha anisoptera
ACAATGTATTGAAACCCGGGTCGTGTTAAAATAAAATATCGAGTGGAATCACAAATGTTTTTACTTACCCTACTTCAAAGAGATTTTAGGTTTGGTGTTTGGTTATGAATGAGGAAACCAGTAAAAGATAATGGTGGAGTTGGTAAATTGAGCGAATGTTCTGAATAGATTCAACACTTCTTTAAGGTCAGCCAATTTTCAAATTGTATTCAGTGGAGTTAAGACCTCATGAAGCAATTAAGACAAGAATGTCTTCACAAAATTGCAATCAAAAAACTAGTTTGGGAACTTAGCTAGGAAAGAAAAGTTTTTCATAAATTAGGTGGAATATCCTTTTATTTATTCCTTACTTTTTAATGGAGAAGACTTGATCATTATTAAATGAGACACAAGCGTTGAAATTCCACATAAAAATATATTTTCTACACGACCCAGGTTTCGTCGCAATGCAAAATCATCAGGTCTGTTTACCTGATGATGTTGCATTGCAACGGGTTGTGTAGAAAATATATTTTTATGTGGAATTTCAAAGTTTGTGTCTCAATTAATCATGAAGCAGTTCCACAAAGTCGCGCCAGAAACTATTTCCTACTTGATCATTAATTTTCCATTATGTGCCAGTTCTCCTGGGCATTTATTCACAATTTTATTACAAGCCCATTCTAAATTTCCTTTATAGAGGAGAATTATCTTCACACAATAGGCAGCTCTTTGTAGCCAATGTGTGCTTCTGAAAGCCTTGCTAATATATTTTTGGAAATATAAAATAATCAGGTGCTTTCTTTATGAGTATGAATTGTGCTAAATCTGGTTTAGTGTGTTTTTTACACCCTCAGTTTTAAACACTAGAATTCTTTGTGATTATGGTTTCCCTTTTTTCGTATGCAAAACCTTTTAAGTAATTTAATTTACATTATGACCAATCACTTTCATTTTAGTGTCTAGTGAAAAAATTTATGTTTGTGATTGGCACCACCAATGATTTTTAAATATTCCAGTGTGTTGCTTGGACACAGTTTTCTGTCCAATCATTATAAGATAGTTTAATGTGTTTTTGATAAGTAGTACTGGCAATTACATGATGAAATAATTCTTAATTACTGTATAATACAGATTTCCAATATTTACATTCACCTCTTATTTCAGATTTTGTAGATCATCATGTCAATTTTTCTTTCTTTTACATATTTTGCATCTAATCTATTTCTCTTTTCCCATTCACCTTATCTCTTTGTGAGGAACAAACCAGAAATGATATTGGATACCAATATCAGGAGGATCTTAGTATATTTTTCAGAGCATCTATATATTGAGCTAAATCAACATTTTTTCATTGTGTGAAATCTTATTTTATTACAGTACTAGACTTTCATTTTTCATTATGTTGCGATGTGCTCTTCATGACAATATATAAATAGGAATTCTTCCTAACAGTAATACATAGTTCTTGCACTAAGATGCTTGTGCTCTTGATCATCGAAATGATTGCAATAACTATTATCCTCTATACTCCATGTGATCCCTTTAGGGAACACCAAATTTTTCCACAAGTGGCTGTGCTGTCTACCTGAATAAAGACTTTTATCCAGAGACACTTTTGATGGGTTACTCCACCTTGGTAGTTTGTCAGCGATCTCATTTCCGAGGATGCCTAAAATGCCATGGCCTAAAACCCAGAAAAACCTGATCTTGTAAAAACAGAAAAACCTATAGGCTGCACAATACGTTGATCAACATTTTGGCTTGCGACTGCAGAGAATGTGTTCATGTACGTATGATTGCAGCCTTCGTACCCTCCCTAGTCCCTCTCCAAATTTTATGCCCCGTCCTTTCCAAAAAGGTTCAAAGGGTCACACTTTCCTATTGTTCCAGAATAGTGTACCCCTTTGCAGTAGTTTATGGCATTTCACGATCCTCGGCTGAATTTGACAAATGCATTCCATCTACTGAGATTTGAGAAATCCTCGTATGACCCACCCTCGTCATTTCCCTCAGTTGTTGCATTGTTTCAATAGAATGCTGGTTATAAATGAAAGTATTTATGTACTGTTTGGTATCAAATAAATCAGAAATTATCAAGGAAAATAAATTCATTCTTGGATATTTTCCTGTGTGAAATATTTTGCCTATAGTCTCCACTACACCCCTTGAAGGGAAATGGGCTACACAGACAATAAGGGTCATTCTGGGTCCGCCACCCAATAAACCTATGTCAGAAATGGAAAGGAAGAGTGCCGTGTGGCTACTTTTCTCCCGCACACAGCCGTCGCGAAAGAACAAGGCTGTCACATCTGATGGGTTAATGCTTGACGGCATACTTTCACCATAAGGAGTTCAGTACCTTCAAGGCTGCCTGACTATTGGAACATATATGGATTGGTCCCCTATAGTAGCCCAATTCTTTAATAAGTTGAATGCAGGCCAGAATAGCTAGAATTTTGGCCTGGATTACCATAGCATATTTTCTCAGGGGAAAATAGTGCCTCTAGGGGATTCTAAAAATGTACACCTGCCCCTAATAGGCCGTTCTCTTAATCACCATTATACTAGTATTTGTTCTTGTTTTCATCCATTATCACTTGAGAAGCAAATCACAAATCTCAAAGCCTGCACTGCTTCCTCTCTCATCCCTTATTTGGAATATAAATACCTATTTGTTCTACGACACAATCATGTCGAATGCTATGGTCATTTTTTATTCAAACCCTTGAAGATTAGTTTATGCATTCAGTCATCATTGTTGAAACTATTTTCACAAGTTTCAGTGTGATGTCTTCCATCATCCTCTGTCCAGAGAATCTCCTCTCATTTGTCTGCAACTTATGCCATTTTCAGGTCCTCAAGCATTCTTTTCTTCAACATGTTGTACCTGACAATGCTGCTGTTAAACTTCTAGGATTTTACCTAGATCCTAAACTAACTAGGGGTTGACATATTCTCAGTATTGGGAAAAAACTTACTAGAGCATTGTATCTAATCAGGAAAATGTAAATGATGTGTGACTTCAAACCTCTTAATGCTTATCATGCATTCTTTCAAACACATCTCACCTATGGTGTATGACTCTGGGGGCATGCTACAGGCATAAAACTAGTATTCATCCTTCAAAAGAAAGTGGTTAGAGTTATTGCCAGATATAGCTATCATGAACATTGAAAAATCCACTCTTTGTAGCATTGGATATAATGGCAGTATACATATCCTCTTTCACATTAAAGAAAATCTGCAACTGTATCCAACTAGAGCTGACAAACACGACCAATCCACCATGGCTAACCACAAACTGAATATGCCTCAATGTGGATTGAGAAAATCTTTTAAACATGAAAATATGGCAATTGAGCTGTACAATATGCTGCCTAATTCAAGCTATGTGGTGGGTAACAGGGTATTCCACATGGCCTTGAAAAAAATGGCTCTTATCTAAACCTTTGCACTCTAAGGAAGAATGCTTTGAACTTGACTTTCCCACCATTAGCTTTTACTATAGTGTCTACTGTCTTACATCTGCATAATGTATTACATTATTCTCATCTATGATTATATTCTCACCTTGACAACATCTATCAGAATGTATTTACTGTGCAACAGATGAATAAATGAACATAAATAAAATTCTGATAATACTCCTTTCCTTGGATGATTCTGCGACATATTACTTGTCAGGTGCAATATCATTACCCACATTACATACATATATGCCCCTCAGCAACGATGCCTTCCCCTTTTTGATTTCTCCGAAAGCAGCTTTCTTTGCTCTCCTATTTTCTCACACTTTCTCAACCCGTCCATCAGCATTCCACTTCACCTTTACAGCAATTGAAATTTATTCCATTACTTAATAGCTCTCTTACTTTAATCTGGGAATCTATAAAACCTAAGTTCCTAAAACCTATATCTGACCATGGCACCACCATCTGACTCGGAAGAGTTACAATCTGGAATGTTGCCCTAATGCAGGATATCTAAAACCAGCGATTCCTTCAACGTGTAAAAAATAAGGTCATTCAATCAATTACCCAAGATGCAAGAAATGTAAGCCTTGCTAGATTCAAACGTGTAGTACATTCTTGGCTTTCTATTCAACAACTAAATTCCTGAGTGTGGTAATCATGACCTTACATTTTAACCTATTACATTTTTGTTTTATTTGATGAAGACTACTAACAATGTATTTTGCTTAATGTCAAATAAATTATTATTATTCTTTTTTGGTGTGTCCTATATTCGTAATGAAAAATCTGCTGGACAAATAAATACATTACATCATCAGAAACACAAGAGCTCCTTGTCCTTCCTCACCTATCAAACCAAACTTGTGGTTGAATGCTGTGTTGTTTTATACTATTTCATTTCAGCATATGTGTTACAGCAAAAATGTTATACTATCCCCCTTAATTGGGCGTTTGGTGCTTTGTGTGGTCAATTTTAAAATAAATATTCTTCTCACACTAATTCAATTGTTCAGAAACCAAGGATAGGACATCATGAAATCTCAAAAATTGACATTCAGTGGTTTCAATCATCACCAACTTTGTTCTTGATATTGTGATTCTTTATGTTGCTTATTGTATTGGTGGATGTTACTCTGTGTATTTCATTGATATTGCCCTCTATCATGTTTTTCGTCACTGATCTTGATGCAGCCATGCAAATTTTGTATTTCCCAATTTAGGCATTGAATAAAAAACAAAAAAACAAACTAGCCAAATAGTAGGACTTTTATGTTTTATAATGTTGTCCAATATAGATAATGTTGTTTAAGAATAATAATTCCTAATAATAAGTTCTCTGAAGTAATAAAATCTGCATCCTCCCTGATGATATTCAGGGTAAAAAGGCTAAAAAGGTTCCTTTTGGTCAAAGCCTACTTTAACATCATAGTTTTTTGTATGTGGCAGTTCGTTTGTTTGATATTTTGTGTTTTTGTTTGATGCCTTGGTGAGATAAGAAGCATTGAATTTTTTGGCTTTAAGAGTGTGTGTTATGTAATGTAAAAAGTAACAAGGCCAATGGCTATACAGCAGGACCTCCAGGCTAATAGAATTATTATTATTAATGTAGTGGTGAAATGGTAAATGGCATCAATTAGACTAACAAGACATATATTAAGTACTGGATGTAATCAACATGTTACAAATAAAATTACCACCCAGAATATTTTTTTGTTTTGTCTCCAATACCCAAAGTGCAACAATATCTATAGAACAAATATTAATTTGCAGATTTTATTTAAAATAGAACATAATTAACATGCTTTATACATTGACGAGTTTTAGGACCCAGAAAAAAAATTATTTGCAAAATAAAATACATAACAAACAGCTTCCTCTTTCCTCAGAAAATTCAAACCATGAGATGAGTATGCCACCTGTGCCTAAAATAATATTTAAAAAACTTGTCTGCAATAAAAAAAGGTATCCAACAAGAACATTACATTTTCTCAATTTGATTCATTCTTGAGCCATTTGTGCCTTGTTATATGGAAAGCAGATCAGTGCGTAGACCAAGAATAATTTTGGCATCAGTAGGTGTCAGCTTATGCACTCCCATCTCGGCGAGCACCCTTGCTGGACCCCGCAGCGATGTGGCATCCTTCTGCCTCCCCACTCTGACCTCATCATCTTCCTCACTCGAGCTTCCTTGCCGTTTCAGGAAATCCAATGCTTCTCTCAAAAGTAACGCTGAGCCTTTTGAGAGTGTCAGCAGGAAGCAGACTTCTTTGATTCTGCAATGATATTTTGTGTTGGGATAGAAAAATTATGTTATCATGATGAAGATTTCAAAAAAATGAAGATGAATACAGGCATCCTTCTTTAACCACAGGGATTAGATGATGAAGATATTACATGGCATTGAAACAAGTCAAAGATACATCATACTTAATATAAATAATGAAATTTAGTGTGTACATGGTGGTACACACAAATGGTGTACATGAAAATTATGCCTAATTACTGGACGTTGTCACACAGAAATTCACTGACTGAATAATACACTTTTTTTAGAAGTAGCTCTTAAACTCTAGCTTTGAATGTACAAAGAGAAGTTATTAATTTGATATCATTGGGTAGTTTAATACATTTATATCACTGAAATGGAATGTCAGGGACCTTTCAAAGTGTGAGAGGGAGCATGATCTTAAGTGAATATTGTTTGAAGTTCGTGTGTTGTGTTTATGGTATTCATTATTGATTGTGAAAAGGTTCAGGTTTGATTTAGCAAAGATTGCACAACTTAAGATATAAACAGAGGAAAATGTAAGTACTCTCATAGCAAGAAATAGTGGCCTACCAGGAATTCTAAACGAAACCTGATGTATCACTTTAATTGCCTGTTTTTGTGATAAAATATTTTACTAGCAAGTCTTGGGTTCCCCCTGAAAATGGCTACATATGAAAGAAGAGCATGCATTTTACAAAATGTAAGAATTTTTAAACTTCAGATGAAATGATGGAAGCCAATTGTCTTATCATAAAGACACCAGCGGAGTTTCTTACACAGGGGAAGAGATGAGATCATCCCAGTCAAGATTTTCATTTATTGTGAGTCCTAGGAATTTAAATATTGTTGACCGATGCAAGGCAGAGTTGTTTAATCTTAGTAGTGGACTGGACATAGGGACTGATCATTTCAAATGGAATTGCAGGTCTTCGAGTGGTTAATACTTAAATTGTTGTTTGCACACCATGTTGTTGATATTTGGTTGATAGCTGCCTGGGCATTTGACAGTAATCCAGATGAGTTTTGGGAATGGACAATGCATGTGGTGTCTTCGGCATATAAAATGGCTGCAACAGAATGACTAGAATTGAGAAAAGAGGGTAGGTCATTCACAAAAATGATGAACAACAGAGGTCCCAAAATTGACCCCTGTGTCACACCAATTTCCACCTTAAAAGGTTTAGAACATGCTGTTATGACTCCACTATTCAAGCTGAGTGTAGCTTACCATTTGAAATCTGTCACTAATATATGATTTTAACCATTGAAGAAGGATGCCAGTGACCCCCAGATGCTGTAATTTCTGAAGCAGAAGTGAATGGTTTGTGCTATCAAAAGTCTTTCTTAAATAAAAAAAAATACCAGCAGTATATTCTTTGCTATCCAATGATTCTTGAATTGAATTAATAAGTTAAATATAGCAGGGTTAGTAGAGTAGTAGTAACCTTTTTTAAAACCAGGTTGATTTTTGTTGAACATGTGGTATTTCCATGTAACTAATTAAATGATTATAAAATAATTTCTCAAATATTTTAGAAAGCAACCAGTAATTGTCTGAGACAATAAGAGATCTTTTTTTAGGAATGGGGATATATGTGTATACTTTAAATTGGAGGAAAACTGACCCAATGAAAAAGAATAATTAATAATATCTGACAAAACAGGTGTAATAATATGGAAAGATGCTATTATAATGTGCATGGAAATTACATCATGACCTACTGAAAAAGAGTTATCCAAGGATTTTATAAGCTTCATGATTTGAGAGGGATCAGTTGGAAAGAGAAACATAAGATTGTTTGGAATACCATAGATGACTATTGAGTGGTAAATGGGAGATTGCATTAGGGTTAGAATTCTGTCTGGTGTTACTAAACTGTTTATTGAAGTTTAAAGCAATGCCATAAGGGTTAGAAAATGAAATATTATTAAATTATATGTAGGGGGGGCTGTAAATATTACTTTAGGAATTAGTGTTATGTTTGATAAAATTCCATGAGGCCCTAATAATATTATTAGAACTAGCAATGTATTGATCATTAGCAGATTTCCTTTCTGCTCTAAGTTGTTTCTTGAAGTTTTTTTAAGCATTTAAATGAATATTGCAGAGGTTTGGATTGATAAATTTGCTCACATAATGCAAATTTCGTACTCTTAGCCATAGAAAAATTTCAGGAGAGAAAACCTTAAAATTAATCCTGGAATCACGTTTCCTAACCTTTCTCATAGGGAAAGCAGCATTAAAAAGACTAATATATATGTTCATAAAAGTGTTAAATTTTAAATTAGTGTCTGTAGCATTATAAATGTATTCCGATGATTCTTGAGAGAGAGAGAACAAAATTTTCAATACTTTCATTGTTAAAAAACCGTTTTGTGATATAATATGGGCTTCTTAGACTCCTTTGGCTCCAGGTTTACTTTCATTTCAAGATGTACACCAAAGTGATCAGACACACCTGAGTCAATGGTATGACAAAAAAGAAATTCATTAGATAAAATAGAAATACAGTATTGTAAAAGGGATGCTTTTTTGGCGATATTGCAGTGGGCTCTGTATTAATGACTTTAATCCCAAATGTTAACAGAAAATTTATAGTCAGCCTGTTCATTTGTGTTTTGTAAATAATCAATATTAAAATCACCAAACACTATGATGTTATCCACATTGAATTTCTGAGCCATTGTAGGTGCATCACTTAAAACTGGTAAAAATGAAGAAAGTTTTGCATCTGGTGGGCAGTAAATACATAAAATTACATATTTATTCATACCAATAGATAATATGGTTATTGAACATTCAAAAACCATCTCCAAACTACCATTATATTTCAGGCACTTAATATTAAGGTTATTCTGGCCATATATGGCAACACCACCACATTTATGTTGTATTTGAAACATGTTAATAATGTTACAATCACTTAACAAAGCCTAGTTATTTTGCACTTATTCAGGTACATTACTTAGTAACACATTAAAGACAGGTTATTTTTTTCCAACTCGCTGTTTTTTTGCAGTAAACTGACAATGAGTTTACCTCTCATCAACATTTTAGGAGGTTTATTTAGACCTTTTAGTGTTTAAAGATAAAACTTTATTGCCACATTATAAAACAATAATTAGCAATACATTAGTAAAAATTACCATCAAATAATTCCGAAAGTATTTCAGATTTGTTCATTCCCTTTTGTGTTCTAAACGAGGCCATTTTGAAAGACACGAGGAACTTTGAAGATGAAAATGGTGACTATTTGAAATACCATAATTAAATACAAAACAATAAATAAGAAAGGGAAACTGAAAGGAATTTTAAAAAGTTTGATACATTGCTTACTGATGTTAATGCCTAAATAGACAAAGCAGTTACATTATATCGGGGCAGGTGACGTTTAATGACTTAGTGTAGCAGCACGAGTAATCTCGTGATCCATCCGTGATAGATGGCAAGCAAAGCAGGTGTAATCTTGTGATCTGTCCACAGTACATTAATAAAAATGCCATTAACTTCATTAAAAAATACACCCAGAGAAATTCCTAGAAGAATATTTTGTAGATGCAGGAATGTACTCACTCTTTAAAGTGGTTCTCGGGTTTTTCTGTGAACTGGCTGAAGAGGGGGAAGAGATTCCTTGTCATGTCAAACTGCAGCTGCAGTGAGCCTCCCTCGTTGAACTTGTTTGCAAGGATCAATCTCTGATACAGGAACTGTGCAGGCGTGGGGGATGGAAGGTCATATTGGTAATATTTTACACACATGAACAGAAGCAGTTTCTAACTTTGAATGATCCCATGAATGACTGTAATTGTGTGAATGAAGAGGTCGTGCAATGAAGATGTGAACTTTTAAATTATGACAATATGATCTTTGATCTCTGAAGTAGTATTTTCATATTTAAAAATAAAAAAATGTGGTGAAATCAGGCGTATCTTTCATAGGGTCATGCAATGATGTTTCCTAATTTTAAATCACACCATGTCGCCATTCATGGAATTATCGTCAAAAAGTAACCGATTTTGGTGAGCTGAAGTGAAAGTAATTCATTAATAATGCACTAAAAAGTAGCACTATTCCACAAGTTAAAATGTATTTTTATTATGATGCATATCGGCTGCAAGGCCATCACTGGGTATACGCAATACAATAAAAAAATTTTAACTTGTGGAACACTGAAGAATTTTTAGTGTAGAATTATCATCACTCAGATGATCCCATCATTAAGATGATCATATGTCACAAGCTTAAAATGACCATAGAGGTTGAACTCAGGTTCATCTTATAAGGCCAAGGCCATTTTCAGGGTTCAAAAAAGAATTATTTGGATCATGACTTTTGCTAAATATGATGCCTATTGCCATACGCTGTTATAAGAATTGGATTTACTGTGAAAATTGTCCTGTGTTTATACCTTTAATGTTCTTGTCACACAAAAAGGAATTTCTCTGACTACCTATGAAACACTAATGTTCACCACACTAAACAAGGCAGTGATGTTTTACACATTCCTTATGTATTCTCAAAGAAGTATAGTTCCCAAATCTATGGGACTTGTATTGTTTAACAAACTTCAGGCTGAGGTTCACAGTAGTGTGACTGCTTACAAAAAAACTTATGAAGCTATTTAAAATGTACACTATTTTATTCCGTTGAAGAATTTCAAACAATGCCTGAAATTTTTTTATTTGATGTGTCTCTTATCAGGTGTGACAACTTTGTATATAACAACCTGAACTCAAAAAATAAAGTGTATTGTATCATAAAAATTATGGATTTTCTCACCTTATTCAGTTCAGAACATAAATTCTGCCAAGCCTGCGACAGCAGATGAACAGATAATGTGTCCTTCAGCCAGTGAAGATGTTCAGATAACACTTCAAACATAGGACAAGCACTTGGACTCAAGCATGGGTTCAAGAATTCCTTTGGTGACAGCATGGCAAACCATCTGCATACAAGTGAAATAATTAGATACAAGTGAAATAATTAGTGTGCCTGTGGCATCATTAAACTCTTGGTGAGGCAGTAAGAGATTCATATAATGAGAATAAACATACTTATCTGAGAGATACTGATGACTTTTGTCTTTGACATCCGCCATTATGGCATCACAGATGCACTCCAGGAGGTCACCTTGCAGGTGCGAGAAGAGGGCCAGTGTTTGATCGAAAACAGTCCAACCCAAGTCTTCAAGGTCACCATTGAGGTTATCTGTAAAGAGTTTTTATTATTTAGAAAAGTTACAAAATAAACTTTTGAAATCCATATCAGATGTTAATTGGAAATAAAATCTCTTTTGTGAAAACGTTTCTTTGGAGTACATTGTTATATGGATGTGAAACATGGACTTTGGAAAGATGGAAAAGTCTTGGTTAGTAGCAATGGAAATGTGAATTTGGAGAAGGATAACAAGAACAAGATGGATAGACAAGAAAAGTAACGTAGAAGTTTTGAGGGAAATTAAAGAGGGGGGGAATTTAATTCAAGAGATGGAGAGAAAAGGAAAATTAAATTTGTTGGACATGTTCTATGACATAGACTCATATAGAGAAAAACGGGACAATATTGTAGATATACTTTTATATTTAGGGCTACGTTATATAAATACCTA
>WURS02038716.1:0-11333 GCA_011762765.2 Rhinocypha anisoptera
CTCGAAGCACTCCACACACGACAAAAATTGCTCTGTTAACATTATAAATAAATTATTCAACATACCTTTCCAGGGTCTGGAGAAATTGAAACACTTTAGTGTTTGAAATGTTTCCACCGCAGTTTGAAACCGAACAATGTCTTCCCCCCATGACTGATGAAATTAACACGCCCGTTCGTGATCCGTCTGAAATGAAAACGTGATCCAGTAGTCCTCGTAGCTCATGGCTTCCTTTCAAATTCCTGGAAAAGCTACTCACTCCCCCCCCTTTTCGATATACAATGTTAAAGTTTCGATGCTGCTAAACATACGCGGCGCTGTCTCCAAACAACCAGGATTCCGTATTGCTGTTGCCTAGGGCTGGTGAAATCACATAATTATTCCAGTGAAATAACTATAGCAATAGCTATTTTTTTGAAAGACTGGGTAAATTTCGCTGAAATTTTCTATTCATTTGGAGGCCACCTTAGTAGAGCATGTTTTGCAAAATTTTATTTCATGCTCCCATTTGTGTTTCAGATGCTTGCATGTCTTATTATTCGCATAGCCCTTGCTGAAACTTTCAGTGCTAAATGTGGTGTCTTTGCATTGGATGAGCCAACAGCTAACCTTGACTTCAATAATAGCATCAGCCTAAGTGAAGCACTTGCTGAGTAAGTTACTTCTGTGACCATTTCTTAAAATCATGTGACCATAAATAATATACTTTTAATCCTTTTTTTTTTAATCAGGATTGTGAGAAGAAAATTTTCTCAGAAGAATTTTCAGCTCATTGTGATTACTCATGATGAGAAATTTACAGAGTCCCTAGCAAAGGAAGGGAATATCGACTGTTATTATGAAGTCCGTCGCAACTCAGAGTAAGTCTTGTATGAAATGTATGATTATATAAACTTTTATGAAACCATGTTACTTATTAATGATTAAATTATTTGAAAATATGTTGTTTCTTATATATTAATACTAATTAGTGCTGTTTCTGGAATTAATGCATTTATATTTTGTTTTCAGGGGGAAATCTGTGATTAAAATGCTTAAAACTGAATAGAGATTTTAGCAGATGAAATGTTATGATTCATGTTCTTGAAATAGTTTTTGATGCTATATTTTTTTACTTGCAGTAATAAATCATTTTGCTTTTTCTTACCATAACCAGCGTGCTGTGTATTTCTGGTCTTAATAAAGAAATAACTTGCTTAGATTGTGTTTTTAATTGCATTGCCATAGTTGCCAAGTTAAAGAGAGGAAGAAAGTTGTGCAAAATTGATGCAGGTTTTCATACTTTTATGTATACATCACATCGTAGGAGATACACTCTTCTATGATGCACTTCCTGCTCTGAGTTTTACGTAGCGGAATGCACCTCTTTCTGTACGTCAACAACTGCATGCAACACATCTTCCACCCTCACCCAATTTCTCATACCCACCCACACCCAGATCCACAGCAAAAAAATCTATGACTGCTTCACCATCTCGATTATTCACTCCCTATCCACCCATACACCATCCATTAAAGTCTGTACCCCTGAGTTGTACACCATATGGGCACTATCTCTGTTCAAACTTTCCCAGACCCTCATTTCTCATGCCTCCTGAGCCGGCCATGTGTTTTCCCTAATCCCTTTCATCCAATCATCCCTACTCCACCTTCCTCGACCCCCCACACCTATCTCCCACTCCTTCCCCCCACCATTCCTGCTAAGGAACATGCAGGGCATTCTCTCAATCGCTCTCCGAAGTCCTTGGAAAATGGCATGGCCGAAAATTTGGACAAGTAAGTGTTTTTGTAGACTCAAGTGTTTCTGTCTTCTCTTCCTCTATCATCAAGGTATTTGAGCCTCGCCATATGGCTCTTTCCATGAACTCTTTATACATATGTATGTGTATATATATGTGTGTGTATGTATGTATATATATACACACACATACCTAAATATATATATATACATACATACATACAACACGTCGGTATGAGTCAGTTCTCCCAGACCGAGGAAGGGGAAAACATCCTGGAAATATTTCTTCCTAATCCAAGCGTTTTAAGTGTTTCTTTCATTTTTGTGTGTGTGGGTGTATAAGTGACTTTTCAAATGCATTTTTGGACAATCAGGACCAAGTTAGTTTTCAATGTTTCAACAATTTACACTCATTACTATATGTAAAAAATATTTGATTTTTATGCCTGGAGACAGTAAATTTTAATTTTCAATATCTAATGTTTGATTTTTTCATTATATAAAAATAAGTTGTGTTGGTTAATTACGAATGTATACAAAACATTGAAAATATAATAGACTACTAAATATTTTTCTTGGCGTTAGAAAGAATATAAAGAAATTATTGTCCAATATATGTGTGATTTATGTAATAAGTGACAAAGTAATAACAAACAATTGTGATTTTTGCTTTTATTCATTACAGAAATTTATTATTACAGAAATTCATTAAACACACTTTTCCCCGTCCCATGTGTAAACAAGCCTTTACTATGTGCGTTCTCATCGATTTTCTGTGTTGTAGTTTTATTTTTTTCTTTCGATTTCCTATTTTTATATCATTTGTTATGTATTTTCGCCCGGCGGCGGTTATTGTGAATATATATATACAGCTTTAAACCTCATTTCCCACTTTGGCTATGCATGCCCGAAATTCACCGTACTTTCAATTCATATGTCTGTGTTTAAAATCTTTCCTATGTTTAACTTCTTTGAATGGTGAATATGAAAACCAGATCGATGCCTCTGTGACGTGCGTTGTGGGCTAAAGCGATATAAAGCCCGCTTTTTTCGAAGGTAGATTAAACTGCCGAGTTAGATCAATGGTAGAGCACCCGCCTGGCATTTAGGAGTTTCCGTGTTTCGAGTCCCAGATTCTGGGGTATTTTTTCTGTTGGAAACGGCTTCCACCTTTCCTCACCAACTTTGCGTTCTTTCTTTTATTTTGTTCTATCCCTTTCTCAGTTTTATATTATTTGTTATGTGTGTGTATGTATGTATATATATCTCATGATAACATAATATTTTGATGATAGAGGAAGAGGAGAAAGAAAAACGATCTTCGAATTCGATTCTCTCCCCTAAGTCCCGGAAGACGGCAACAACTAAAAATTTGGATATGTAAATGTGTTCGTCTACGCAGTGTTTCTGTCTCTTCATCTATCAAGATATTTTGCTCATCGCCATATGGCTACGATCTCTATAACCTTTTTATATATATGCGTGTGTGTGTACGTACACTTTACATTGCTTTATTCAAAAGTGGGCTTGAATTTGAACGAATAGAAACGCATGGTCCGTAATTTGGCGCCCAACCGCTGTTGTCAAACGTTTTTCTTTTTTTAAGATGGCTATGGGAAACTCCGTTATAGTGTATTTATAATAATATATATTGACGTTTGAGAAATCATTGAGCAAAAGTTATATTTAAATCAAAACAAGATCATACCTGATGGTAGTGATCTCGCAGGGTAAATTAAAAATCCTGTTTTAATCTACCAGTAGCTTATTTTATAATTTAACGTGGCTTGTTATAATTTGGTTAATTTCGACACGAGGTCGTAGGTGATGAATATCGCAATGAACGGTTCACGCTTAAGAAAATAGGTAAGTTTTCTTTTTAATCATTATTTCCAGCAGTGCTCGCAGCGCTACATTATCGTGTACTTTGAGAATATTTCCAATGTTCGGGGTAACATCGAATCTATTGTGCACTTTCAGTTTTTTGTGTGGGAATACAATAGTGTTTGCTCTTCACGAAATAGAGTTCGATGTTATTATACATGGATAATATGCGATATTCTGCTGGACACCATGATAGTTTTTCGGGGGTGGTTTTAACTAACGGGTATTAAAAAAATTTTTTAACATGTATTATTTTATAATTGCTGAAACAACATGTCCGAATGACCTCCATTACCCCGAGTGATGCTTTCAGCAGCCGTCAAAGTATAATCGAGTTCTTACTGAGCAAAGTACCCTCTCGTCTAACGCATTTGTGAGTTTATATCAATTTTAAAGCCTATGGCAACACTTACAGAACGAAAAAATAGTATTTGACTAGTATTATTTCCTCCATAACTCGCGTGATTTCGTATTTAACTCTATGATTATGAAACCTGTTTTGGCGTAGTAGTATACTCAAATTTTTTTTTATTTAACATTCTTTTTATTGTTTAAAAATTTTCTTGTTCATCACTTTTTATTTTTGAATAGCATTGGCACATTCATAAAAATTGTCACATTGCCTCTTCAGAATTAATCTCTTAAGGCCTGTTTACACGATGCTTGCTCATTTAATTTCAAACATGTATTCGCGCATTCAAACGGGATTAAAACGGGCTATTTTTTAAGCAGCCGTTCCAGCATTCGCGCAATTTTCGTGTTTACATTTCGAATTTTAGAATTCTTATCTATTCACCCAATTAAATGAGCAATAAATACATTGTGTAAACAGTCCTTTATATTTATCTGGGAGTCATCAGTATAATACCGTATTTACCCGAGTGTAATAAGAGGATTTTTTTCCAAATTTAGCCACGGAAAAATGTGGGGACGTCTTATACAGTAGAATCGATTTTATGCAGTCCGATTTTACGAAAGATTTGATTAAATCACCCGACGATGATGTCCCGGCCGATCTTTTAAATATTATTATGTCGTTACTATTTAAAATTACGTAACTTTGGCGTAATGATTGTATTTAAGGCTGTTTGGTTCCGGGCGGAAGTATTAACTCGTTTTTACGAAACTTGATGAAACTTCAGGAAAATCTAGGAGAATCTTTTCAATGTCATTCTTTAATTAAATTTAAATTAATTCTATACATTACTGCGTAATTCAACGGTAAGAAATTGCTACCTTGATTCTCAGTAGTTAACACTATTGTTTTACTTTCACGTATTTCATCACGTTATTCAATCATGGGTTACTGGCGTTTACTCGTTTACAACAAATACTACGTCACAACTACCATAATAGGAAGAATAAACTGACCTTGAGATAGGAAGCGTAGGGTCACCTGTTTTTTGCATCTCCTGCGAGCAGTGCTGTCACCGGTGCGCGTTGTTATGCAGAATTTAATACACGGTTTAGGTTAGTAAAAATGGAAATAAATCAAAGAACCAACCATTATTAAGGCGCTAGAGAATACAGTGTAATTACAAACAAATAAATGACGATTTTGAGTGTTATAATTACAAAATATGGTCGCTCATCATACCTGTGCACTTTAAAATACGAAATTTTACGAAAATATCATAACTTCTACATCAAAACGGAAGAATTGATAACTCTATCACAAGATAAGCGGTACTCCGTGCGAAAAAAAATTATGTATAGTGTTATGATATTTCAGTTTAGTCGCGCTTCATGTTAGGATTTCTCCTCGAGAATTTCAGCATGCATAAAAAATATTTTTCGGCGACAGAAACATAATGAGACAAAAAGTGACCCCGGGCGTAGGGTTTTGCCAGATCATTACAAAGTACTGATAATGCTTCGCTGATTCAGACCGAGCTGCGTGATAATTAAAATAGTTTTATTTTCAATTACTAAATATATACATAAAAGATCTCTTTGTAGTAACCATAGTTATAATGGCCAAGAGTATAGTATTTTATTATGATGAATCACAAATTCTTAGCATATTAATCAAAATCAGCCATTATCTCATTGGTACACAATTTGATTTTAGAAAACACTGACAATTCATGTCCTTATGTGTTATGTAAAATCAAGATTCGACTGTTATTTGATAAATAAGGCAATTAAACATTTTATATGCATTGTTTAATACCATTTTTACTATAGAATAAAAAAGAGGTTTTTTACAAATTTAGTCTAAAAAATATGGCATTGTCTTATAATCAGAAAAACATGATAATGTGGTTTTCTGTTTTCAGGTCGTCCTAATCAAAGGAACTGGAAACATTCTTTCCAATTCTCTATGCTGTTCTCTCCCTCTCCAGACTGCATTTTACAACAGTTACTCATTCGTTAAAAAATGTATTCAAGTTTGTCATTTTTGTAAAGATTTTGGCCTTGAGAGTAAATAACCTTCATTAGTCTGCCTTCTGTCCTGCCCCATATGGTGGAAAGCCTTCACATTCCCATCTTTGTTACCCTCAAATTATTTCTTACATCTTTTTGCAGGTCCATATTTAAAATTTCTTATTTCCTTTCTCTATTTTTCTGACCCATACAAAATACACTCTAGGCAGGTCCTTATCTATTTATTTTTTCACGTATCATTTCATCTTTTTAAGTGCTTCTCTGATATTCCTACTCTTTAATTCTTTTCTTGAATTCCCAATTACTTTCTATTACATTGCAAAGATACTTAAGCTTCTCAACTTATTTAATGTCTTTTATGTGCAGTGTTAATCCTATTTCGTCCTCTCATCCTAACCTCATGTCACCGTTTCCCTCCTGTATTAAACATTTAACATCTCTCACAGCCCGTGTAAAATTTGCCCACTAGTTTTATAGTCTCTGGATCCGTGGCAATCACTACAGTGTTCAGTTTAAATTTAATTCATTCTGTCTGTTTGCCACCCAATTTTTCTCCTGCATCCACTTCCAAACTTTCCTCAATCATTTCTTCCAATTACATAATTAAGCATTGGTGAGAGCCAGCATCCATCCCTGACTCTTCCAACTTCACACTATTCACACAAACCATGTACAAATCTCGTAGCCATTAGTTGCTTCATGGACAGCATTTATATCAGTTGCAACTCTCTACAATGTATTCCCTTCATTGTCAATACTCCCATTAGCTTTTCCATTTATCATTCTCTAATTTACTGACACTGATTGTCCAGTGTGCTCATATTTTTCTATGTTTTATCTGGGGCAGTTTTTTAGGTTCACAGTTCAGGAAGTCTTTCAGCCACTCTCCTGTAAACCCTTTTTAGTGCCACCAGGCCAATCTATCCACACTAATGTGCAAAAAGTGCCATGGGCCAATCTATCGACCCAATTTTTTTTTCTAAAAATATTTTTTCTTAAATCATTCAGGAGATGATAACTATAACTAATTTTTAAAAATATTCCTCTAAATGTTTGGAGTGAAAATAAAAAAAACATGACGTTAGCTAATTGATATTAATATATATTATACATACTATATAAATTTAAATGTTTAATCAACAAATTCCATGAAAGAGCCTTGACATTTTTCGCATATACCAGGAGACATGGGCTGCCACTAAAAGGGTTAATAAGTTTTATTATGAAGTCTGGCCTTAACTTCTATTCATTTATCATTAAATTCTTTAAATATTTTCTGATGGTAATTTGTTGATATTTGAAGATTTATTTTCCTTCACGTCTTTCAAGGACTATCCTACTTTTACTTTCCGCCATGCATATGTCTAATTTTTCTCATCTTCTATCTCTATTTCTTTAGAGTTCCTGGCTTAAGAGTTCATCACTGTGCTCTTTCCATATGTGGAGGGCCTCCTTTATAACCTTTGAACCAGCTCTCTTCCCTGCGCTTTGATCATGTTCTCACTCTCCTCCACCGCTGAATTATTTTATTTTCATGTAGGTCAACTCATTCCCTCCTCTACTCCCCAACTCATCTTCTCTACTTCCCCTCTGTCTTTGCATTTTTCATTGGGCTATTTTTCTTTTCATCCACACCCAAGAGTGAAGAGGTCAGCAAGGATCAATAAAATGGTGCGGGGTAATTGTAGAAGAGAATGGAAATAGTTTGCATCCTCATCTCTTACAGTATGTGATAGTAGACTAAAATTTTCCATCGGGAACCTATACTTGGCGGGAAGAGCAGTTGTTTCAGAACTGTAAATGTGTATAAACATTTAAATAAAACAAGATAACATTGTATCGTAATTGAATGTAGGATCATGTGAATACTCGCAAAGGGATATAAATGGGGCTATAATCATTCTATTTTCAATTTAGCTTCAGAACCTCATGTAGTTACCCAAAGATCTGCATGTGGCTTCCAATACATAGTTTGCCTACTCCTGGCCTGGATTACAATCAGGACAAAATTTTCTTCTCTCCATGGTAATAACCTTTCCACATCTCAGATTCCACTAATCATAATTCATCTGCGCAAGTGCTTCCATGCTTCGCATTAAGCTCTCACATGCTACGACCATTTTCTTTATTTATTGCATATTACGGTTTCTGCTGTTTTCTCTGATGTTTTTGGCTATCCCTGCTTCAAAATGTCCTCCATTTTTTATATTTTTACACCCTCCCTATTCCATGTAAAAATCTTTCATCCCATTTTTTTCACAAATACATCTTCATTGATCTTTTATGCACTTTTTCCTCCAGTGTTATTCCTAAATTCTAATTGGCATTGTGCCTATCAACATTTTGATAATTGAACATGGTGTAAGCTGCATAATAAAATCATGTAGAGCTGCATGGTAAGTGCTACAATACCTTCAACAACTTAAAATAAATTTTTCCAAGTCTGTGCAGGGAACCTTTGTGGCGAGCCAGTAAGAAAATCTACATCTGCAAGAAAGTCTACAAGTAGCCAATGGCACCAAAAAATATCATTGTTCAGTGAGCTGTGGGTATGTTTTATGGTGAGTGCATGCTCATGGTGATTATGGTCGTATAATGAATACATTATACTTCAGACTTCCTTTTGTGATAAGAAAAAGTAGAAAATGATTACTCATGGTCTGAAAATTTTTGCAAAGTATTTTCCTCTTTTTCTTTATATCTATTCCCATTCATGGTGTTGTGAGTGCAAACTTTTTCACCAACCACCCTTCTATCCACATAGTATACAGTTGAGTTTTAATAAATATACATTGTGGAAATACAAAAATTGAAAAAAGATTTAAAAAATATTATTTGGTGCTGCAGACACTTGATTTGTTTCACAGTAATTGATGATCTTGATGATGATGAAGTTAATGATTATTGTGTGCTAGTGTTGGTGTAATGCATATTGATTTTTAACCCCAAATCATTGTCTGAAGTAGTAATATATGTCAGTTATTTTTAATTACGATAGTTAATCTTTTCCACTTAAACTTTTCAAATTATTACATTAAATATTATTTGAAGTTAGGAGAAAGAAGAAAAATATTTATTCTTCTTGGACTTCATTGTCCACTAAGAACATAGGAAAAATGCATCGATATGGAGGCTTTTGTGAAAGTGACATTTTGTGAAAGTGGATGCATTTTTAACAAAAGAGAAGTATCAAGTATTATGTCAATTTGAGGCACAATAATTCATGTTGCACACTTTCCAGGACATAAGGAAAATGCTCTGTAATCTCACAGAAAGGTGTTTGGATTGCCAAGTGATTTCTTCTCAGCATATGCTGAGTAAATTTCACAAAGTTACACCTGAAACAAGAATTTGTAATAATATTTCATACCCTTTCCCTGACAATATGAAAAGATTTTTCCATATGTGGTAGTTTGTATTGAGGGGTAAGTAATCAGGAACCATTCTAGATTTCACCTTGATATTTTTATCTCTATTGGGAAATAAATCCAGTTAAATATCCAGTTTAATCTGAGTGAGTGCTCATGGTGATTATGATTTTATAATGAATACATTATGAATACATCAGTTAAATAACCAGTTTGCACATCTTTAAAAATACAATACAAAAAATAAGCAAGTGCTTTTCTTGGGTTTTGTCCTTGAGCTATAAAAGTCTGTTACAATAATATGAATCAATTAGAAAGAGGCAGGACTGCTAATTTCTTTTTTGTTAGTGGTTTGTTCTGTTGTTTTTATGCTTGTACCCCAAACAAGTGTGGTGGCTGCAATCTTCAAGTTCAGGAGGCCAAAGTGAACTTACAAATGTTCTTTCATAGGCATATTTGAGGTAGGTAAGAATGTTTTTTTCTGGATTTGTGCATGACCCTTTGTGTATGTTAAAATAAAGTGTTCATTTTTTATGCTATCTCATGATTTCATTTTGTCAATTAGGCCAGTTTCGTCCATACCCTTCCATTTTTTGTCATAAAAACTCGAGAAAAAATTATTTAAACAGTGTTAATGTGAGTGATTCTCCTTGAAAGACATTGGTTGTGATTTGAATACAATTTCCATTGTGGTTCCCAGTTTTTGAAAGTTTATTATGCTTGTATAGCCATACTTATTGAATGTTTGCATCTTTGGACGTTAGGTTCTCACTTCTTATTTATTTAACTTATGAGGCAGGTCCTCTTGTTCAAATATTCACATTGTGTCTTTATTAGTGGCTCAGTTGGCCATTCCTTCTCCGTCACTACTTTTCAAGTGAAATAAGGAAAATAAGTGATCAAGAGGTGTGTGACCTGAAGAACAGTAAGGTAAGAGGATTGATTTCCAGTTAGTATATGTAGGTGTCTTTGTGTGTTAGTTCCTCCCCTTGGGCTACCACCTTATCGTGGTGGGGAGGTTTGTGGGCCCCGGTGATCCTGAGAACTGCTGTTAGACACATCTGTCCATTTTTAAGGGTGGTTCTGACCACAGTTCAAAGGAGAGGGGACAGACTAAGAGTAGCCCTACAGATTTGTTGTATGTTTGTTAATATTGATTTGGGGTTATATTTTTCTCTTATGGTGCCTCTTTGCATTCAGAAATATCATCCATGAGCAGAGGAATGAATGGAAATATAATCGAAAATCAGTTGAAGTCTAGCTTCAGAATACCACTTGCGGAAAGAGGCAAATAGTGGTTTAAAGGAATTCAGTGGCCGTATAATCATTTATTTAGGTGTTCATTTTGGTTGTCACGAGAAATTTCAAAGTGCACCTCAAGGCATGTAAGGAAGTTTATCTAAAAAATGTGTGTGCATGCCAAAATCATATTCCAAATAGGTATCAATCACTTTGTTGTTGGTGGTTATTATTCATTGTGTTGTGAGAAGCAGATCATCCATTACTTCTGGCATTTTGCTGCATGACATCTGACCTTTCCATTATTTTCTTGTATTAGTTGTTTTCATTCATGTCCAATTAAGTGTCACAGCCTTGTTTTGGCAGATTTTTTCAGTGGTAATAAGCTAGATGTCAGTCATCTTGCTCTGCTCGGGCAGCTTGCATCTGTGAGCTCATGTTGAAGATGCCAATTTAGTGACCTGATTCCCACACTGCCTCCCATTTGGCGAGCTGAACATTAACATTCTGTAGTTTGTTCTCTGTGTGGTGGTGATTTTGCACCTCCAGTACCCTGCGGAGTCTTCATCGCTGGGCCTGAAACTCCCTCTGGGGGCGTAGGGCGACCCGTTGGGGACTCTGAGGGATTTCCTGGGTGTGGCCAGGTACATGCCGGGAGTCAACCGCTTGCCTGCGGCTGCGGGCGGAGCTCCCGGGTGTCCATTGCACGGCCACAC
>WURS02038727.1:0-11333 GCA_011762765.2 Rhinocypha anisoptera
ACAATAAAAAGATAGACTTACATTTCGGAGATATATTTCGGGGCTCCTTGCCCCTTTGTCAATCTGAGAGAACTGATCATATATATATATATATATATAAATATCATACACATTCTTTCCCAATTTCATCAAATTACTATGAGTGTCACAGAACTCCACTTTCCTTTGAACCTGTGTTTTATTACTAAATATCCTTAGTATAAGGCAAATAAATGCATAAATTATGGAACATTATATTATATGTGATTGTCACGTGATGGTAAACTACTTGTAAGCAATGGCCTCAAGAACTCCCCTAAGTGATATGAACGGAGCATTAACTATTATTGTTAGGCAACAATAGCTTAATTAAATATCAAATTTCCTCGATGTCTCTAAAATTCTTCGTGTTTTTGACAAGTGGAAAACGACGGAAACCAGAGAATAATCCAGGAGAAAAAGTGATAATTAGAACAATAATTTCAACGGTGGATTCGAGTAGGCGTTTACTTATATTAGGCTGCCAAAAACCATGAATAATAAATAAAATTTCAAAAATAAAAGTTTTCTCTCCCCTGAGTATTTTTCCAATGACAGAATGCGATGCAGAATGGAGATGAGGCGGTGGTTCAGCCTGCGGAGGAGCAAGGTCCTGGAAAAGAGTGAGGAGAGCAGGAATGGAGAAAACCGGATGACGCAGTCGTGAGAGATATTTTTTTCCTCTGGGTGTTGCCGACAGTGGGTGTGCGGAAAGTGTTGGATGGGTTGTGGAACGGGAACCAACACCCATTGATAGGTAACAAAACATATTTTCCTTTTTCGCATGCACAATAACATTTTCATATGTTCTTCAGACTAACCGCCTCCTTTTCCTCTCTAGGCTGAGTAAATGGATTTGTAATATTTTCCGCTGAGCAGTGTTTACCACTTTTTACCAATTATTATTCAAAGCAAACAAATTTGAAAATTTAACCGTTTTCGCTGTATTTTGGATTTATATAATTTCAATATCTTTGCCTTTACAACTGTTAAATTACTCTTCTTGTGATTTTAGACGAGCAATGATCAACAAGATTTATAAAAATATTGATAATTGTTACCATTAACTGATAATATTGTACGTGCTGCTCATGTTGATAAAATTTTATTGAGTTACGTTATTATTCTATAGTTCTAGCATTTGGAGAACCTGATACGAAATCAAGAGTACTGTCAAAGTTGAAAATTCGTGTAGATAATTAAATTTATCAATTTAATCTAAGGAACAAAATAATGGCAATTATTCAGATACACATACATAGATAAATGTATACGTTTGACAGCTACAGGAGTGGAGACGAAGAACACACAGAAAACAAAAATATTAACACACACAAATAACAGGGTCCGGTCATTTCGATGGCACTACCATCTTGAATCATCGAAATGACAGAATCACTGACGAAAGGAGGAAGAATCACAATTCTTCCTCCTTCACTGACGAAGAGCTAACCCTCTAAAATTCAAGAAGTGAGTTTTCCGTCTTTTATTTATTTGTGTCTATGTTTCATTGTTCTGTGTTCGTTCATCATATATATAGACACACACACATACACTTCAGGAAAACTCAGACGAGAAGCAAACACGAAAACACGCACACACTTATACACATAGATAGATACACTTAAAAGACTCAAATATTAAGAAATACTTGTCCCTTCGTCTTCTACTGAACCGACGAAGGGCCAAGCAAGCGCCTAAATATTTCTTAATATGTGAGTCTTTTAAGTGTTTCTATTTATGTGTGTATGTGTATATGTGTGTGCGTGTGTTCGTATATATATATATATATATCCCTCCTCATGGACTACGACCTTGGAGTGGTAGAAGGCCTTAATGACCCATAGTGGTAGGGTCACGCATGCCAAGGTCAAATAGTAAGGACCAGTCGAAAGCTAGTCCACCCAGCGTCTGCTCCTGATGGAGAAGCAGCCGAAAAGGCTTTTCATCATTCCCAGAGTGGTGAAAAAAGTGATTGTGTCTCGAAGGAAGTGGATAGCCACCTAAATTATATATTTCAAAGGATAATTGTGAGCTAAATAATGGAACTGAATCCTGGAAACTACGTGTCCTAACCACTGGGGTGGCCAAATGGGAGAGTCAAAGCTTCCGTGATCGTCATCTCACGAAATCCTTGCGATGCCACTACCACAAAGAAGGCAACGGAGAGGATTGCAATGATTTTAAAGTGGACGTGACGTGGAAGGACGACATTAGAATTAGAGTACACGAAACTCGAAACGAAGAAAGGAAAGACAGACGTACTAAGGCTGAGTGAGGCAAGATGGAGAGATACTGGAGATATAGAGGAGATAGCAACAGGGTAATCAGTAGCGGAGGGGAGTATGGTCAGAGAGTGGTGGTCTTAATTCTGAGCAAGAAATTAAGAAGGAGAATAATCAATGTTAATCAAGTTAGCAATAGAGTGATGATGGTAGAAGTAAAATTCGATCCAATTAACTTAGTTCAAACCGAGCTATATATGCAAACGGATGGTTAACAGAAGGAAGAAGTAGACGACTCCCTCTTGAGGAAGTGATTTGACAACCAACCAGGCAGAAAAAATACTGCCATGACGGTGAAGGAAAAAACTATTTAAAACTCATGTAAACTTTGAAAATACTCAAAATTCGTATTCTCCTGTCAGTCGAATGACTTGCGACGGAACAAATAATAGTATGATAATATTTCACAGTACAATTATGTCCTTTTTATTTATTATTTTATATTATTGTTCAATAAAGTATTTTTATGAAACCAGTTAATGAAATAAACCTCAACAAAATCTTTTCCAATGACTTTAACTGAATATATTTATAGGTCATTTGTATTGTCACCACCTTTGTTCTTCTCCGCGTATTGGAAGTTTGTTTCTACCCTTAGTCAAAATAATCTAAGGAATATGAAAACTTGCAATTTCCAAGTAACCACTTTTTCTTTATTCCGGCTGGTTTCGGTATATTACACCATTTTCAAGTTCAACGAAACCGTCAAGGTGGAAGTGGAAATTGCAAGTATTTCTTATTCTTTAGATTGTTGATCGTTTCCACCATATCTCACCTGACTCTACATCGCTTAGTCAAAATAGCAGTAAACTGTTATCTTGAAGAGTAAAGGATCGAAAGATCTGCATTAGAATGAAAAGTGCTGTCGCCTTCAAGTAATATAGGCGTTAATACGGAAATCCCAAGTTAGTTCAATCACGAGTTTAAAATTTTATATTCCTGAACAGTGAGTTGACGAATAAGATGTTGTTCAGAAGCGAGAATGGTAGAAATACAAACGCAACCAATCATCATAGAAATGAATCCGAAGGTTAATTTTTATAGATGATTGATTGGTAGGTGTTCTTCAAGATATCGGTTTCCTTGATACGTGCCCTCCGGCGTTTGAAATCCATACATTCTAGGTTGAGGATCAGATATTTTCCCAGTTTTCTTTGCGACTTCCTGCAAAAACCTGCTGATCGAAAACTCACACAAATTGAGTTTTGCAGGCGAAATTATCTAAAGGCATAACCATGGAGTTAAACCAAAAGTCGTTCAGCAGTCGAAAATTCTATCCGGGAAGTTACCACACCGCCAACTTAGATTCCATCCTCCCTATTTTTTTCCATGAATCTCTCATTCTTCTTCACTCTAATGATTCTGATTCAAACTCTACAAGTGTTCCAATGACACTCTTCATTCGATCGGGATACTTAACTGGTTTGACTGTTCTAACTTAAATCATTTCTATATCACCAATAAAGCCGTTTTAGACTGGCTCACCCCTAATGTGTAGGTGACTGCCCTCAATGAATGGGCAATTACAAGAACAAGGTAGCCTAGGTCCTTCTAAATTTGCAATCAAGATCTTCCATATTAATGGCATAACAATCATTTTAATAACAACAAATTGCCCATTATTGGAACCCTCTTCTGGTGTATTTAAGTGCTAACTCATTCAAATTACTTGCAGTCTGCAAGCCCCGTATCACCTTGATTATTTTTATATATATTTAATATGCAATTGTTATTTCTTCTCAAGTACTACTGCGATTCATTCGTTGGAATTCATTATCAAATTTCCATTCCCACGTAAATTCATTCTTCCAAATACATACTTAGACAATGAATTTCATGTACGATATCTGTAAGTCGCTGCATCGTACCTAAAATTTCTAATTATAACGACAGTAATAAATTAAACCATTCCAAACGCAAACATTTATAACTGGTAAAGTAGAGACACAGTTACACCTGAAGGAGGACCCAAAGTAGAGTGACTTCGGACACCTACCATAAGCTGCCAGAAAAATATTTATATCAACAGTGATCATTTTAATTTTATCAAATAAATCTTGACAACGGTCAGTCCTCTAAGGTTTCCCTCTATTTATCGTACTAAACGGTTTCGAGTTGTTATATAATAAGGATGAAGTCTTCTAGTGATATCTGCCAGGTGACGGGCTCCATCGTCGCCTGCTGTTTTAAAGCAAGCCTGTCTGTCACTAGACAACTAGGCTTACTAAGCTGACATCGTTTGACTTTAGTAAAAGTATGTAAAAATCCAACCGGAACAATAGATAAAAAATATGACTGCAATAATTAGACTACGGATTAATTTGATTTATCTAGCGAAATTCGTCGCAAAAGTCTAAAGAGGAGACAAAACAAATAACTAGGTGAAGCTCGGTTCGGCTTTGGGACAGGTAGAGAAACTGACCTTGCGATAGAGGTAATCTACATCTAACAAATTCCCTTCCAGCCGCCACAAGGTTACGTGGTAGGGGGTGAGTCCACACCAATCATGCATGCTTACAAACACATATGCACGATTTTTTACTACGCAAACAACTAATTACATGTAAAAACACTTAATAACTCATATTCTTTTCATCCAGCAACGATGTTATTAATTATACACAATTAAACTTACATGCATGATAACTAGAAAAATTCGCTACATTCCAATTATCCTCTTCACATTTGTGATTATATATTTATTCTCTCTACGAGAACAGGAGAAAATTAATTTTAAGTCTATTTTTCTACTGTCTACCTCTCTGATTTTATTTTGGCGGTCCATCTACCATAGTAAGACGGTGTTTGTAATATGCCTTTAACGTGTTCGTAAAATGTTCCTGCCTTAAATTTACTCAGTATATATATATGCTATGGTAGGGGAGGTAGCCTAGGGGTAGCGTGCTAGCCTACGAAACTGAGGGTCACGGGTTCGAGCCTTAGAGATGAAAAAAATTATCTCGGCTTGAATTTGCACCAAACTTCGAGACCAACGCCTTCAACTGAGAGAGAGTGAAGTTCACGGAATCGACCTGAGTACTGCGATGTGGAAACCAACTACACAACCACAACCCTAGAAAATGCAGCCTTGGCTGCTGTAAGCCAATCTCCGGATTGAATTACCAATTACGATATGATGATGAAGGGTAATCTACCGGTTAAGGTATGTTTTTGATCTTAACGTACATACTACTAAATACTATATCTATACGCATACGATAACTACTAAATATACGAAACGCAGACGAATTAGATTTACGGCACATCAAAGATTAATAATTTTTATCCTTTTTAAAAACTCAGTTTAAATCTGAATTTTTTGACACATTCCCTATTGCTAGAGCCCTTCAGCCTCATTACCAAACCTAGATACATATCTTGTGGTCAATTTGTATCTTCATTGACTGCAACAGCCCTCACAGTACTCCCTTATCTAACTTAACCTATCTCATGCTTCTATATCTTTCCTGCCAAATATGTAATGCAGTAGCTGTCATGTTACTGACATTATTTTTTTTCCAGAACCATCATTTAGCTTTCCCGCAAATATAATGACAAATATTTTCTCCGTCGTTGAAATTTTTTCCCGCATAAAGACTTCTACCCGAACGGCCAATCAAAAGTAATCCAGTTATTTGATAGTCTACATAGAAATATCGTTCACAGAATTCCTATGTCCTGACCTCAACGATACACAGTCCGACAATAAATACCTAAGAGTGATTTTATTTGAACAAATATAGAAACATCATAATGTTCCCCATAATGTCAATCTTCATCTAAGCTCTACGAGTAGCCCATCCGAGCTAACCATGACAGAAAATAAACATAAATTGTAGTTAAGGTAGAATTTTATGACAGTAATGACATGGAGCAGAGATCGAAATTAAAATTTTCTTTTCAACCGTGGATACGTGCAGCCAAGGCTATTGTTATGATGAAAATAACATACGGGGAATACTGATTATCTCCAATTGCCTAAAATATTCGGGTGGTATAAACGACTTAGCAGTGGAGCATAAGCGATGGAAGATGAATATGGCGAAAGCTTAACGGGATATCAGATGAGTCAAATTCCCCAAGGAATGAAAATAAAGTCAGACCTGGAAGCCAACCGTCTAGCCACAACGAGAAACTCATTCGAAAAGAGATGGCAAGGAAACGGGAAAGTCATTGCGTGTGCAGCAGGATCTGTCAAATCATGGGGAAAAAATTAGAAAAATATAAAAAGACTTACACGTTTTAATTAAATTCACTGCCTGAAGAGCCGAGACACGAAAGAGTTCACCACATGCAAAGCAGTCTTTAAACTTGTAGTAGAAATTGTTGCAAATAAGCAGCCGTCCTCGTCGCCAATTTTGCATGTTATCACGTACACACGATACGAAATGAAGAACGCGCATTTCGATATACCACGAATTATTCAGACCACATGGGTTTCAATGTGCTTACGTTAACTAGACAAGAACTCGACTGGTTCTTTCTGTCAGCAAAGCCTCTTCCAAACAAACAATATGGCTGCCATGCAATAAACACAGAAAACAATATGGCTGTCACATAATATATGATAGTTATTGCAAAGAACAAAGTTGGTGTTTTCTCTTTCGTACTGTAACCACGAGTAAGCACCACAGTGCTGAATGGAAGTCATCACCAAGACGATAAAAACACCTTCTATAAAAATCAAATGTTAAGATTTGCATTTCTAGAAAATTAATTATTCACCACGAATGTGTCGCCTAATGACCATTCTGTCACCAAAACAATTTACATAAGTGTTCTGGAGAGAGCTTAAGGAAGAAGAATCTGCCTTGATTCGCGAAAGACTACACGAAAGCAGGTAATTAATGTCTTCTTTATCCACGGAACACCCGTACAGAAATATTACTTCCGAAAACAAGTGCGCGTGCCTATGTACCTTACTCCCAAAATAAAGTCCCCAATAACTTCTATTCTCTTTCCTAAACTGAAGTTACCAAGGTATCGGAGACATTCGGCGGATGTTGAAGACTTCTTAATGTCTATGATATATAGTCTTAAGGTCATACTAAAAATATACGTACGTATATTTATATTTTATACGTATCTACATTAGGAGGTCGACATAAATAGGAGTTTCACAATTTATCAAAGATCTTTAATATATCGTGCACCTAGCTGTAACCAGACAGAATGGATGTACATTGGATAAAATACAAGTTTTACTCAAGTCCTTTGTTCAAATTTCATTTACCATCCTCTATCACATCTCGCAACTATGCACGTACGTAAGTTTTCGACCGAAAGCGTAGCATCCAATTACAGCGTAGACATGTTTGTAATAAGAATAAATTTCCGATTATGCATCACATCGAGATAATAAGAAAAAAGGCAATCTTCAAGACGAAACTGCTGCAGATCTCTGCGTTCGTGGGCTCTTCGTCGGCGTATGTTGCTTAAAATGACAAGTGTTACCTTAGTCAACACACATCGATGAAGATCCCGTGAATGCAGAGATCATTAGACCGACTGTAATCTATAAACGAATGGTTGTTGCCTGATAATAAGAAAAAGATAAGGTCACACATGTGGAGTATACTTTTACAAGGAAATGAGACATGGTTAATAAGAGCCTCGGAGAAAAGATAATTGGAATCGATAGATATGCTGAGCTACCGAAAACTTAAAAATTAAATGGCTAGACGGAAGAATCAATTAAGAACTGAGCTGGTGAAAGAGAGGCTCATAAATTATTCCAACAAGAAGAAGAGGGAAACAGTAAGCATACATACCAGCTAAGTAAAAATTATTGCCACTCTAAGTGGGGAAAACTCAGGAGAAGGACCATGCAGGGTAGATGAGACGCAGTTAATGGTAGTGTAAGAGTTAGCGATTGGGAAAGAATGAAGAGGTTGGCAGGAGAAAGGAGAGCTACTACAAACCAAATTCGGATTGAAAACTTTTGATGAGAATGATATCAAAGAGGGTTTATAAACAGACCTTTATGATAGGACGCATTCGGATAGAACACACTAGGTGTTCCATTCTGGCCACTATTCTCCGGAATAATTAGTGTATGTATCAATTTATTGGGAACAGAAATACCTGCGACTAAGAACCGATTTATATAATATGTCCATTTGTGGAATTATAATGAAGTCATGTAGCATGTTCATTACGTGCGAAATGTTCGGGATGCACCGCTAAGTTTAACTTGCAAAGAATATGATAATCATCCATCAGGGGTAGTCTCAGTTCGACGCTAAAATGTAGGTCATTGTAGGTTCTCATTTCTCCTTCGGATTTATTGAGTCGTAAAATTTTAAATTGGCGAAAAAGAGTGGATTCGGATGTTTTTCCTCACTCTTAGTTAGTATATTTTTCTTCTGAATAGTCATTACATATAATTTTGTAATCAGATATTGAGAATGAATCTGAATTCAAGGTCGTTTCAACTTTCTGCCCCATTGCATAACTATGTCCTTTCATGCCTATGGGAAATATTAAAGTGACCTTGAAAGAGCTACTCACTGAACCTATGAACAAACAAAAGTACATTCCGGCACAAAATAAATAAATATTCTATCCATTAAAGATAAATCTTAAACAAATGTTCCCCCACCACTAATATTTAGTGCCAGTGACATGAACAGTAATACAAAAAAATTTTAAGTTTCAGGTAAATTGAATCAAAAAATGATGCTCCGGTAATCACAGATCGAAAATTCCCATTCTTGTGAAGTCGTCGACTGATCAGTAAATCAAAGCTTGATTAGATAGAGAAAGACTCAAGATCATCATATGGAAACATTCCACGCGAATTAATACAAAATGTGATGCATCCGAGAATTCTGCATGCAAGGTGTGTCCGGAAAGTAATGCATCTTTTGTGCTGGTACTTAAACTGGCCACAGAACTTTCCGACCGATTGAATTAGATGGGGAGAAACTCAGCTTCAAATCGATGCCTTCGTAAGACTTCTCTTGAGCAGTTTTGGCGTCAGAATAGCTGTTTCCTCGCACCCCTGTTCAGTCCCCTGGTCACGAAACGCGAAGGAATCGTCACTCGAGCAGCGTTATACGATAAAGTGTTGTTCGAAACTCAACAAATCTCTTGCGGAGACCCACAAATTGATCATGCAAGCTTACTGGGACAGTGCTCTATAAACATTCGCAAGTTTCGAGGTGGTCGAGAGCGTTTAAGGAAGGCCGGGAAGAGGTGGTCGATGAGGCCCGAGCTGGACGGCCGTCAAGCTGCACAACAGACTACAATTTGACCCGTGCGTGCGATCTGTTGAATTCTGACCGTGGTCGAGTGTCCGGATGATTGCAGAAACTCTCAACATTCCCAAACAAATTGTACATGAACTGACAACGGATAAATTGGACATGAGGAAGGTGTGTGCTAAGCTGTTGACGGACGATAAGAAGAATCTCCGGGTGACTGTCGCGACTGAACTTTTCGAACGCGCGGAAATTGATTTGCGCGCTGCCCCCTACAGTCCGTACATGGCCGCCGCTCCGGCCGACTTCTTTCTCTTCCAGAGGATCAAGACCGCCTTGAAAGGAATCCGTTTTTGGTCGTTTGAAGCCATCCAGGACGCCGTGACGAGGGCGCTTGTCGAGGTCCCCGTTGAAGCCTTCCAGGATGCGTACCGTGCGGGGCAGAATAGCTGGAAAGTGTGTTGATGCCCATGGGAACTACTTCGAAGAATATTAAACATCTCAAACGATAACTTAAATAAATACATTGATTTTTTGAAAGTGAATTAATTTCCTAACAGACCTAGTATCTGGGCTTAATGTTTTCAGTCTGTTTTGTTCTCTTTAGCTTATTATATTTTCTTTTCAATATTTTTTAAAGCCCAAACCCCTAGCTGAATGCAACTCCTATCTGCACGTCCGTATTGAGGGAACTTGAAACAGACGTTTTCATAGTGACCGTGCTGCTAACATCAACAATTTTTTTACCACGAGAATGAAAAAGTTGGCCAAGAACAGTTTTAAATCCTTATAACTTCATTTATTGTTTCCATGTTAGTAGCGAAAATCTCTCACATATGCGATTTATTTTATAGTTTTGTGTTCAAAATTGGCCCTGGACGAAATAAATACAAAAATAAATTACAAATCTCCATTTAACAACCCTAAGCTTTTATTCAAGGTCATTTTAATTTATTCAAGGTCATTATGAACGGTGTCTATCACCAAATTTTACGTCAGATTGGTTTTCAGCGGATGGGCCAAAAATTCTCCCTCAATAAACAATCACTCCTCTGCCATAGACGTACGTTCATTGCTCTGAACAGGATCAAAGAGAATATTCTTGGGGATAATCATCTTGGACCGTAATTGGGACGCTTAATGAAAGAAGAAGCCGTTACCACCTACATCATTGCTTATCTGACGGCAGTTTTGTTGAAATCTTTCCTTCGATTCCGGCAGGCTTCTCAACGTGAGTTATGCAGAAGAAAACGTCGGCCGGAGTTATTTTGGCCGAATAATCCCAGACAGTAAAAGCACTGCACGACAGTGTTATCAACTTACTTACTCAATGCATCAACCAATCCAATACCTGGGTCCTTCAACCTCCGTAAATTCTTGTATGTATATGAAGGAGGCAATCGAGGATTGAAACGAATAGCGACCGGTAGAGTCTGCAGGTTCGACATGACAATGTCTCAGCATTGTCTCCAGCAGAACTTTGTGGAAGTCCATCATACTTGGGGCCACTTATGTTTCTTTGATAGCATGGGGGTAGTTTCTACTACATGGACAGATGGCGTTGTACAACCGTGCAGTTCAAATCTACCTCAAATACAAAATATAAACTTAAGTCGATAATTTCAAACGAGTGAGCCGATTTAAAGCCACTACATTCCCACAAATGAGAATGAATTAATAAATACTGGAGAATCAAACTTATGCGATTTTCACCTATAAAGAATTTTAATCATGACCCGGGTTTCAGCAATTTATGCCATCATCAGGGGAGAGTACATAGTTTTAGCCAAATATACCCTAGGATGGGGGGAGGGAAGGGGGGAGGTGG
>WURS02038738.1:0-11333 GCA_011762765.2 Rhinocypha anisoptera
TCCCCCTCCCTCCATTCTACCCCTCCCCCTCTGACCCTCCCCCCTCCACTAACCTTTCTCACTTCGAACCCCCCTCCCTCCTCCCATCCCCCAACCAGTCCTCCTCTCCCCTTCCCCAACGCCCTCCTCAATTTTCTCAACCCCCATGGCGCCTCCCTCCCCCCCCCCCGTCACGCTCTCTCCTCCTCATCCTCTTCCAACCTCCGAAACACACACACACACTCTTCCCCTTCAACGTTTCGTTTTTTATCGCCGAACACATCTATCTCTTTCTCTTCCACCTCCTGCGTCTTACTCTTTATGTCCTCCCCGGGATTTTCCTCCTACTCCTCCTCCCTTATTTATCTGCACTTTCCTCTCTCTCTCTCTCCGCTCGATCGACTCCAAAAGCCACCTTCATCCCCCTCCCCCCCCCCGCCCCAGGTGACGTTCTCATCCCGAAGGACGCGACAGGGTTCGTGAAAAAATTTGTTTCGTGGATGTGTTTAGGGCTTCGATAGAACCATATCCATTCCACGGTAAAACCAGCTCTCGAAATTCCCCTCCACAAACACGTCCTACACTCACGCCCGCCCGACCCACACTTTGTTGCTTAAACTCAATGGATCGCGCGCTTTGCGTCCATAAGGTTGAACGAGGGCGAGATTCGAACGAAGGACGAAAAAGAAAGCGTTATCCGGGAGTGAAAAGGAAAGGACGTGCGATAAAGAAAAAACGTTTCAGCGGTTTTTGGACGGGAGAACTTGAGCTCGTGTGCAAGTACGCAGGGCGTGGGAGGAACGGATTTTAAAGGATTTTGTGAAGGCTGCCTGCCTTAGCAGGAGGCTTTCGCAGGAGTGTCTCCAGACGGAAATGTTTGTTGAAAAGTCATGGAAATACTGGCTGGTGGAGGCCAGACAAAATACGGGTACAGAAATATTTGAAAATTTTCCAAGGCATACAGTCACGCTTGGCTTCTCTTGGGTCTGAATTACTTCCGCTATCAGTAGCACACTATTGAGCATTACTTGTGGCCTTTTTTTCACCGATAAGTGAAAAAGGAAAGAAAAGTTATGCACACAGAATATTTTCTGAGAAGTAAAGATTTTCGGAACGGACTTGAAAGTTTCTACGTCAATTTCAGTCCAATATTTCTTTAAATTTGGATAACCACACGGATTGTAACCACTTATGTTCCACCTAGTGAGTTCCACATAGATGATTTATTTTTTTAAGATTACCATTGTCTAAAGAGAAACGATAAAACAACAATAAAATTAAAGAGCAGAAACGAATGTTCGGAGTTTTAATGACTATAAAATTGCTTCATCAATGTTTTCTGTTAGGTTATATGCATACAAACTTTTGAGGCAGAGCGCATTCTAAGTTGGAGGATTGAAGACACATAAAAAATTCTAACGATTAATAAAACGAATAGCATCGGTATATTCACAAAATAGTCTTATATAAGGATTTGAAATTAACATTTGACAGCTAAATAAATGCTACTCCATTGTTTTTGCTAAAAAAATCCGGAAAATCGAGACCAGATTTGCACCTCTGCATTGATCTGGCGTGTTGGGGGCATTTATTTTACCGGGCTCTTTTAACAATAGAACTGGTCATTTTGACTTGTTTCGAAAATAATATCGCTGCTATTTCCGTTGTATTCAATGTGATCAATGAGTATTATTTAAAAAAATTTAAGTATTTTTAAACCGAAGTCAAAAAAGTGCTTTGATAAACTATTCCATTAGTTATTCCATCACTTATCATTTTTGAAAACGATTCCTAACACCTAACGTACTCATTCATTGCTCATATAATCGATAAAACTTTAAATATTAGTCCGTAAACGGTAGGTAACCAAGATTAGAGTTAATAAAATTGGCTTAATTTCAATGCTGAAAATAAAAATTGTAAGTTTTTATTTAGATCAAGACATTATAAGAAGGATAAAAACAAAATCCCATTAAAATAGTGAAAAAAAATACTGCCGGTAAATGTGACTGGTTCCGGGGTTGTAGGCGGTTCCCGGGGCTACGGTCCCAGGGTTCTAGCGTTGTTTGTGAAAACGGATTCTTAACTAAATTCCTATAAATTCTTGGGTCTCCATTTTTAATATAAGTTTTTGCACAAATTATATTCATACGCCAATACCTCCGACTTCCATTTCACTAAATTTATGCGTCTTCATTTCGTATTCAATTCACGGGCTCATTGGTTTTGTCATTGGTAAGGAGTTAACTATAGCACCTTAGGCGTCACCAGTTACACCCCTTTGACTCTAGCCTCGTCCTATGTGACCTCTACTCGTCATTTGATTGTAAGTACATAAATTCAAGGATCTTCTACCTCGTGGCGCACAAGCCAAGGCGGAGCGCAAGCCAAAATGGAGCTCTATCATGAGTTCACAGGCTGTGACCTCGTTGTAACTATCAGAAACTCGAAGGAATTAAATGCAAATTCAGCCGGAGGCACCACAATAAGCGGTGGGAAACGATCTGAAGTTCCACTCTAACTGTTCTGATTCAACTACACAAAACATATATGCCATCATTATTTAAGTATGTGGTGCCCCAGCCCGTAGATCCAAAATTTTCATTTTACGATGTAAAATTAAAACAAAAAGTGACAAAGTGGAAAAAATAAAAGCAATAGAACATTTAGTTAGGTATTTTTAGGAAAATTATCTACTTGTTCGTTTGTAGGTAGAAGAAACTATAGTACAAACAAAAAATTTAGAAAAAAATAAGAGAATAGGACGAAAAACTGATTTAAAATTTTTATCTACTCGATCTTTTAGGATACAATTTCAATGGACGTATGGAAAAATATTAAAGACGACACATTTTTTGAAATGTAAATTTGTATGAATTATCAGCAAACTAATGGATTTCGCGAATTTTACATAACAACGTGGGAAATTTAAGATATGGAGTTCTTAATATATATATATTATCTGGGGTTAAAAACACGGTATTTTTTAAAATAAAATGTTATGATGAAATCAATGATTTTTACATATGAAAATTAAGACTATCACAACTGAAAATTTCCCAAGATTAAAGCGACCTGTCTTTCGAAAGTTAAAAAAAACATCCCGTTTTCCCGTTCAGGAACCTCACGGAAAACGACGTCTAAAATCACAGCGCCACCAAGTGATGTTAATTCCCCTAGTCGTACAGATTTGACGTTTCGCGTCAATCATGGATCGGGGCTCCGGTGGCGATACAAGAACGGGGACGCCTGGGTGTTTCGCACCCCGTCCCCTTGCCCTCATTCCGCCCCTATTGTGACGCTTAACAGGCTTCCTGCATCCCGTCCATAAAGGATGGCGTCCTTCCTGCCCCTCCGCAATCAACGAGCATCAGCCCTCTCCTCTCTCCTTCGCCCAAACGGTGTGTACCCCTCGCCCCCCCCCCCCCCCCGTCACCCCGCTTACCCTTCCCATTTCCTCCGCGTCCCTTCCCTTCTCCCGGGTATCCCTCACGCCCCCCCCCCCTTCTCCCTTCCCTCCTCCCGTCGGAAAATCTCCGCAGCGCATGCCACGACGTTCCACTTCTGAGAATTGCAAGGTAGTTTTGGCTCCGAGGCATCGGAGTCATCAATCATCGGTCCGAAGAGAAGCGAAATAATAAAGATGTGCCCAGTTCAGTTTCCCTTGGGGATCCGTGATGCATTCCGCATATTTTTTATTCGTTTTTCCCCTAAACCACTTTCTCTCGTGGGGACGAAAATATCCTTTCTGGATTTATGGGCATAGATAAGAGGAGCGACTGATAATTAGGTTATCCCAAAATCGTTTCGCCGAAGAATCTCTGCGCAAAGACTTTCTGATGTTAACTCAAAATCTATCAACTGAGAGAAATGAATAGTAAGGTCTCGCGAATAAGGATTGTGTGATGCAAACAAAGAAAGATAATATCAGTGGGGTATAAAAGTCATTTTTCTCAAAGAAGTATCCATTTTGTCTTAACGTTTTCATTATATTGTTAGAATGTAAATTACAGAAGAAAGGATGAAAAATTCTGATTAGAAATACGTAGTGTTAGGAGATCATAAGATTTAAAAAAATAAGTCTCGATAGCGATATAAATGAATGACACCGTTTTGGAGCAATTAATTTTGGAACTTTTGCCAATTAGAATTGAGTGATGCAATCAAAGAAAGAATCATATCGTATATCGAGTGGGGTATCACAGTCATTTTTGCTCAAACAAGTGTTCATTTTGTCCTAACTTTTTCGTTGCCATGTGAGAATTTAAATTACAGAAAAAAGAATTATAAATTAGAAATCGTGTTAGAAATTCATAAGATAAAAAAAATAAGTCACGACACTGACATAAATGAATGCTATTCTTTTGGAGCAATTGCTGTTTTGTTTCCATTATGAGAGAATATTGTGGATAATGAATAAATAAAGAATTTTTATTTCATAATAAGAATTTCTAGCTCGGCAATAAAACTTATCTCGATGTTTTACAATGAACTGCTAACAAGTATAAAAGCAATAAAACGTTTTTTGAGGCTTTAAAATTTAATAAAAGAATAACGACAACATTAGTTTTACTTTGACTATTTTTTTCTAGAGAGTAGTTTGTTTCACAATACACAATTCCGTGATGTAAATTTGCAAAATGGGAAGAATTGTCAATCCACAACAGACACGAATTTTTTTCCTTTAATTTAATGTAACTCCAAAGAAATGTAAACGTAAAGATTTTTCCCAAATTTTTGTAATGATTTTTTCCTTACGCTAGGGATTCTCCTGGTTTCTCCATAGCTGAATAAGGGTGAAAGCACTGTGGCAGACAGTATCCTACTAGGTACTGAGCGATCCCTTGTGCGTAACTTATGAAGTTTATCGATGATTATCCCTTTAATTTTCATGCAGATGGAGGCTCAACGCATCAGGAGTAAGGACTGCTCCACAAAAAAATCTCGGCATGAGTATTTGCAGAGGGAGAGGGTAAGGGACCGATTAGGGGACATCATGTGACGCTTGTTACGAAGAGCACTTTACAGAACTCAACCGCGTTATGGAAGTCAAAACATGGTCGTTATTCGACAATTTGTTTAGCGCTTGCCTGTCCTTCGTCATCTGTTCTCTCGCACCGTTAATATCCGCCGATCCTCAACTCCAAAACTTTACGTGTCCCCAGGATACTAGGTCGAAGAGTCATTCACTGCTGTTGTTTGATTAGTTCGGACTTATAGTAAAGTTTATCTTCACTCCTGCAAAGGAGAAGTTCCGTCTAAAGATGTCCGTGTACCCCTGGACTATAATTGCGAATAGAGAAGAGGGAGGACTTGTGTTTTTCGAAACCTAGGACAACTTTAGCTTCAGAACCACACTGTTCACATACCGAGAGCCTATTATAATCATGAGTCGTTCATCAACTCGGTTAAATTCATCCAAGGTAAACCGCACACTCAGTACACTGCCGACATCATCATAACTGAAGCCAATCTTACCTATTACGAATTGAAAGAAAACTAAAAGTGCTATAAAGAATTTCTTTAAGGACGGGGAACAGAAAAGGAATGCGTTTCTCTCGACCTTGAGTTATACCTACGGCCGATACTAGAAATTTTGGTCTGAAGATGGGGCTTTGACTGCTGAAGCTGTGCCGTGAACTAATGAAGACCTTGTGCAGCATCTGAATAATGTAAACTACATTTACCGAGATACGTCTTCAGCAATATATTTCACTCATTTATCTATAGGAATACATGGAAGGCTGCATTTAACTAATCTTGAGATTAAACATCATGATAATGATGGTTCTATAACTATATAATTGGTTAAATATCAGTGTCTCTAGAATTTTAAAATGTAATTTAGCAGTGATTTCACAATGAAAAGTTGAGACTAAAATATGTTAGCTGTTTTATCAATCCTTCCATACATTAGTTCAGTGATTTAAATACATGAAAGAGGAATATATATATTATGATTGGAAATATAGGACATACAGTTAGAGCTCCAGGCCGTCTCGCATCAATTTATCCTTGCAGCACTTTTTGCAATATAATTTAATTCTAGACATTCAAAATTATAGTCATGATTTGTTCACTACTAGGCAATTGGAATTCCGAATTCTACCGGAGTGAAAGAGTCTCAATGGAAAGCGAATTATTCTTAAAGTGATATAAGAAATTCTTTAGGATAGTTGGAAGGCTAGAATCATCTGGACAACTATCAAAGTGCTCTTGCTAACTCATATATTAAAAGCTTTAGAATTATCACCGGGTTTATTTTTGTCGCAGAGAGATAGGTAAGATCATGTTCATTGATTTTATAGCATTGTTGAAATGTTATAGAACCTGTGAAAATTTTGCTGATGGTAGAAAAAAAAGACAAAAAAATATTCTGAACGGCAACACAAATATTAGAAACACGAGAGATGGAAATTACAACGGCAAATTTATAAAATAAATTTCATATGTTACTTGTACTTGAATAAAAATAAATTTTTAAACATCTTGTTTGGGCTTCTATAAAAGCATTAGTAGTAAAACATGAATGTGTTGCTAAATCTAGATATTGTTAGAGAGTTGTCACGGTTGCAAATTATGACTCCCAATAGCCGGTCAGTTATTACTAATACGTGACTTTTTTCCTTAAAAACTTAAAGAGTAATTGTGAGGTACATTTGAAAATCCCTAAAAGTTGTACAAAAAGGAGATTAACCTTGAACATAGTGTAAACAGAACTGCGTGCTTCACAGGACAAAACATGTGAAGAGAACAGAAACTATGTCAGAGAATGGTCAAATAATTATGTGAAATCGGTCCTTTCAAGGAATAAATGAGGTATAAATTATGAAATTTATGGTGATTTCTGTAATTCAAGATGCTTATTCGGAACCAGCAGAGGATATATGTTATGTTAATAAAGGAATTGCCTGATTACGTTGTTCTTCTTCTATTGTGGACCATTCAATGTGTTTTATTTTCTCAATCCCATTATAATCTGGCCGTCTCCATTATGTAATCCCCAGCTTCTCTCTCTACCTCTATACGTACATACACAGTGGTACCTTGAGATACGATTTTTATTCGTTCCATGACTGAGCTCGTAAGTCAAAATCTTCGTATCAAAGTATTCGAAATAGGTATGTTTATAATTAAAAAAATACTGTACACAGTTAAAATAAAACCTAATCAAATATAATCTAAAGAAATAAACAGGTATTGACATAGCTGATTAGTGTATGGCACAGACGTATTAATTTTTTCTTACCCCCTCACTTTTGGTTAACTTTATTTTATTCTCGGTAATTCTTTTATTTTTTTCACGCTTTTATCACTTTAATCCGCAAGGCGCTTCAACAGAAACCCGCGCAATTGTTTCCTCTACCTTTTTAGATTGTTTCTGATTTGAGTTAGGTAAGCGTCATTAAAAAGCGCCGCTGCCCGAGCAGTTGCAACCACCTCAGAGTGTTTCTTGCAGACAGTCCGAAACTTGACCAAGTTGACCCACTCCACAAAAACTTCCTCGTGACCCAAGCCATTGGGTTTTCCCTCCATATAACCTGTAGTTTCTATTTTAAAACCTTATGTGTCTTGAAGGCCCTGGGGTTTTATGAGTGATATACGAGCAGCGGCTTGACCTTACAGTCGACACGCTCATTGCACAAAGTGCGAGAGTCAACCTAAACTTTATGATCTTGTGATATGGCATCTTCTTTTCTTCTGCCGTTACGTAAGTTTTGCTTGGCATGTTCTTCCAGGAGATCCCAGTCTCGTGACAGCTGAACACTACTTGGGTAATGACTTCGATCAATTCAGAAAAGGTTTTTACAAATTGATCAGGCACCTTAGAATCTAAGCTCACTGCCTAACCATACCTGACAACGGATAAAATTCTGTACCTTTTTAGGACCAACCCCGACTGGTTTTGAACTGCTCCTGCGCTGAATTAAATGGGTTCTGCTGCAGCAAATCTGCGTCAATGACTTCTCGCAAATTATAGTGTCTTTCGCAGTTTCTCCAGCAAGCTGATTCTGTGTCAACCACAAAAACAGTAGATTCTCCATCTTTTCATGGACAGAGTTACGTAGCTATTAAATAATCTCAGCGCCTTTGTTTCGAGTTATAGCCTTTTTCGAGTCCTGATTAGGAATAGTGCATATCGTAGAAGTTGTGCAATTGTACTGCGTTGTCATATCTCTTACTCTTACGCTTTGCTCATGTTTGTCTATTCTTGCACGCTTTAATTCCATTATATCACTTTTTTCCTTTCTTCTTTACACCCACATTCTTAGGGCTCATGATTATATGAAAACTAATGAGCTCAATAACTATATGCAACAAAAACACATTTAAATCGACACGGCATAAATGCTTCTGAAGCGAGGTAAACACGAATTGAACAAGCAAGACTCGCAAACCTGAGCAGAGGCTCGACACGCCAATTGTCCTTGACGTCACCGAGGCTGGCTTATATTTCAAATTTTGACTCTCAACTCAAGACGCTAGTGAGGGCTCGTATAGAAAAAACTCGTATATCAGGGCGCTAGTATTTCAAGGAACCTCTGAATCGCTTTCTCACTTCCCTCCATTTTAATAAGAATTTTTGATTCTTGGTAAAAATCCATAAGTTTTAGTTTTGATTAAAGGTAATTCTTGAAATAATATCACTTTTCAGTAGGATAAATCCTCGAAAAAGAATATTAAATGATCATTTAATTACGATTTCACAAAGGACGAAGAGAAATGATTGCATTTAAAATTTGTTTATTTACGCAAAAAAACTCAAGCAAAAATATTAAATATTGTGTATATAGCACAATGTCAAGACATTTTCTTGGTGGAGAACGTTTGGACTTATGTTAAGTGAGGGGTACCCGAAAAATCACTCAGCTTGGGTTTAGCTGGAGGTGTCCGCAGGGTCGTCACCCGGTCTCGAACCCGGGTCCCCCATTCAGTAGCCAAGCACTCTACCCACTGGGCTACCACAAACTTCGTTTGGACTTCACGAGTAAAAATTTACTAGAATAGCTAGAAGGAAACATATATGTGAATCGTAAGACAAGAATTTCTTTGTGAAAAGAAAGTATTTTGATATTTAGCACAATGCTGCAATTAAGAGAAGGGAGAAAACATTGAAAATAGCCAAAGACTGCTACGATGGAATGATATAAGTTCTGCCACTGTAACAGACGAAGTGAGTTAAGTAAACGATCTTTTGTGAGCAATGAAATGGTTACCGAAAAATAATACGGGAAAGTTCATTGAAAACGTTTTGAAAAAAAAGGAGTTCACTCAGACTGTGAAGAAAGGTAGAAAGAGCATAAGCACTCATAGGAGTAAGGGATAAATATCATCATAAGAATGAATGATGGTCTTAAAAGCCGCACCGTGAGGTAGGCGACAATGAGAACAGAACGGAGAGCTCCAACGGGATAGATCCAAGGATTGCTCTATTGAAGGCACGAAAAGACCGACTTTTATTATTCAAGGGCGTAATCTTAATTAACTTAATAACATAAAAAAGGATGGTATAGTGTGGAAATTGACCATTAATTTGGTAAAAAGTGAGTCCACATCACCGTCATGAAAGCCTAACATTTTTTTCTATTTTTTATCCATTCCGTAACTAGAACTTTCCTTCTAATCCTCTACATTTCATTTCACGCGGATGTTTTTCTTTTAATCCCCTTCCCAAACTCTATATATGCATTATCCTCTCTCCCACCTTTCCATTCCTTCCTCGACACTTTTTCTATTCTCACTCCGTCTGATATTTTTGCCGCCTTATTTTTCCCCCCTTCTCCGGCGCTCGCCCTCCGCCACGCGTCACTCTACCTTTCCTTCATCACTTCTCTCCATTTTTACGCAAATTCGGCTGCGGACTTAAAGGAAGGAGGAGAGACGAGCCTCATCGAGTGTTCGGGTAAAAGTGAGTCAGAGGGAACCTGGACCGCTGTGTATGTTTGAAGTCGGGGATTGAAGGGGAGTGAGATACGGTGGATGCAGGTGAACAGAGATCGGAGAAGAAGACACTAGGGTAAGCAAGAATTATTCCCAGGGAACGCAACGTTGCATTAGAAATGAACCGAGGTGAAAGATTGACAAAAACTTCCGGAACACGTTAAAAGAAAGAAAATCAAACCTCATTCGGGCTCATTATTCCTGAAGGACCAAAAATGAGCAAAGCCGGTTCCAACAACCGAAACTCGCGTCGTAATCGAACACGGTAGGACGATTTGCGAAATTCACGCTGTACCCTGTAAAAACCTACTGCCTTATAAAAAAAGCATTTTAATTGGTTAAAGTGCATTTCGAGACTTGATGAGAATAAAAAAAATCAACAAAAAACTTTTCCTGAAACTAAACAGGAATAAAACAAAGGCAATAGCCGAAGTAAGAGAAACAATTATTAAGTCAACTTAGGGAAGAGTAAAATTAGCCATCTAGAAGGATTATTCTATCCATGCAGCAAGAAAACAAATTATGGAAAAAATCGGAAGGATTTGGTTTTTAGAATATCGCTAGATGGTATTCTTCCATAACAAAAAAAATTCTTTCTGCAAGTAACATTTACTTGAACATAAGAAAGAGGTTTGTTAGGAAATACGTATGGAGAATAGTTTAAAAGAGTTGTGGGCATGGGACGCGAGAGGACAGGGGCACTAGGACTAGACTAGAGGAAAGAAGATTGGAGGAAATGGGATTTTGGGATTACAGATGAATGCTGCTGCCACTTAAAACGAGACACCGGTTAACTAATGAAGAGAGAATTCAACAATCTGGCGAAAAGAGACTTTCATTTACCAATCTCCTACCATTTACCTGGTACGTCTGATACTAAAGTATTCCTTCGTAAGCCATTGTTTTAAAATGGAATGTATATAATAAACTTTATTATATTAATTTTCATTATTGTGCTACATCATTACATTATTATTCAATAAGGTTAGGTCGAACCTTATCGTTAAATTTAACATTGTATAGTCATAATTAATAAAAAACTATTGAAGCCAGCAGATCTTTCAAGGTTTTACTCAATTTTTGCTTTGGCATTGCAAGTCAAAATATAACACGGTGATAAAAAGGAAAAATTGAACAAATTTGAGAATTAATCATCGCCTAAAATGAAAAAATAAGAAATTTGATTCTTTAAATTTTACTCCTTATCACATTATCCATTTTTTGGTATAACATTAAACCGTTAAATGGAAGGTCGTGGGCGTTCTACGAAGAAGGCATTTATTGTGGTATTTACTTTGAACAGCTGCAAAAAGGTCAGAAGAAAGTAATAATAATAATAGGTGCCTGAGAGGGAAAATCCCTAGGTTTATAAACAGCGGGAAAGAGGATTCAGTTCTTTTTTTTTTAAGAAT
>WURS02038749.1:0-11332 GCA_011762765.2 Rhinocypha anisoptera
ATTGCTGAAAAATTAGCAGATATTGTGATGGTAACCGATGATAATCCGTCATCATCAGGATTATCTGATGATGGCTTTGTAAGTCGAAACCCGGGTAGTCTCGAAGAATAAATTGTGAAAATTGACCAAGTTGGTTTTTCATTTCGCTACGATGATTCGTTTCCACCAAGTAACGGCCGATACCATCAACTACAAAATTGAGTATGTTTAAGTCATGATTACAAGGAAATGCGAAATTAGTTCTGCAGTATAGTTATTAAAGTGTAAATGCCTCGTTTTGCTTCCATATGCATCACAGATTGTGACGTGGCTTCAGAGGATTCGGATGTAAATTTTAGGCACCCATATGCGTCTTAATATACGTCACACCCTTAGGTTTCATTGGACGTGCTGATATATCTGCCGTTTTAATTGGAGTGATCGAGTACATGAAATTTTACTTGCTTCAATTGGAAGTTTCTACGCGAGAAGGTTTATCTTCAACTATTTAGTGGCGATTAACTGGCACGAAGTAGCGTAGTTTGGTACTCCCCCACTTCATGCTGCTCTGAACGTGAAAATAAGAAAGCTCATTCTTTATTTCGAAGGGGTGAATATACTCACCTGGAAGTAATTGACCCGTCAGTTCAATCATCTACAGTGATGTTCATGATTTACTCTTTTTCTGATAAAAAAAACGGCCAGGCTTCATTTTATGCCCAGACCGATGGCTAAAATGTTTCATCATAGAATAATTAACCATTCTTGGCGCCCATTGCTTAAGAATCTGACTGTAACCCCAAGATTGACTTAATAGGCTGGGATTTTAGGGGAATTCAGACTTCAGAATTTTCGACGGTAATTAGGTATGTAGTCTTTCATTTGCTTTCTCCTTTCCTCATGAGCCGGTCGGTTTAGCCTGGGGGTAACGCGTTCGACGGCTAACTCAAAGGTCACGGGTTCGAGTCCTGCCTAAGGCTTGACTGTTGTGTTTGTCCTTAGGGTGCTGTTTTTCCTGTGACCTTAGCTGTCGACGCATTCTTTAAACAAAGAAAATATTACTACTACTCCTTTCCCATCCACATTTGTGGCCCTGAAGTGAAAACCGTATTGGAACCATAGACTCAGCCGCTAACTAGAAAAACTTTTCATTCCTCGCCACGCCCACAGCAACGTTCGCATTCATTCCGAAAGATATACACAAAACTGACTTCAGTATTTCTTTTTTATATGGCAATGATCTCCATTCAAAGAATCGTCAAAAAATTGTTATTGATGATTTAGTGGGACAACCAGTTCCATGTACGAATTCATTGTAGTTAGATATCCATGAGAAAATTCATGTTTTAAGTATTTATGTCATGGATTTAAAAACCCATGCCCTTCTATCTAGCAGGACGATGAGGATAGGCTTTGTCCTGCATGTATTTCCTATCAGTGGACGTTATTCTCATCGTATTTAATAAAAAATACAACCATTCATCCATTGCCACCGTACGTGGGTAATACTACAGTTACGAGTTCTTTGAACGTGAGAATGCCAAGTTGCTTTTGTCTGTTTTCCAAAGCCTTAATATTTCCATATGGTTCTTGCTTGGGACGGTTTTATTCCCCACATGGTGTATGCAAGCGGAGGAGGAACTCCGTAATGAATATAAAATCGTTGAGACCTAGGGTAACTTGTAATTTTCTTACTCCGATGCTTTCCTTTCACAATAAGATGTTTGCGTTTTTTATTGTCATGTAGCAGAGATTGTCACGCTGAGCGACAGTAGTTTGCCTTCAATTCGTGACAGGGAACATAGGATCCTGCGCACAAAAAAATTGAAATTTCGAAATTTCGACATCCAATCATTCGTACACGAGGTTTCATAATGTCAGCCGCAAACTAAAAATAAATTATTACGAGACGAAGCCGAGATCCGAATGATCCAGTGGCACCAAGAAGGATATCATTGTATAATTATATAGTTAGAATGACGGGGATGGCATGTCCGTTGGAGTTCGCTAGACCACGGGAGAAAGCCGGAGGGAAGAAGCTTTTTTGCTTATCCCTCTCCCCTACTCCTTTCTCGCCTTCTGAGAACTCCCTTTCCATCCAAGGTCACTGCCACTTCGGTACCCCGCCCTTGTTGATTTTTTTCCATCTAGTGTTGATCGAAATGTTTCAGCAGAGGACGGACTGAAGTTCAAACATTGAAGGCCCTCTCCCAATGGTCGGTCGTCTAAATGTGTGTCCACGGGAAGGGAGAGCGGTGTTCCTGGTGGGAACAAAAGTTCTATCGTAGGTCGCATTCATTCGTAGATTCTTTAATGTATTGTCGCTTCGTTTTCTCCAAGCGTAAGAACTTTTCGGAACTGTCCCTTCATTCTCTATCCTGCGTGTTGTTACGTTCTTGTTAATCTGAATGCCCGTGGCGTGCTGCCACAATCATTTGTAGGAGTGCCACGTCAGCAGAATTAAAGAATGCGCCCAAGGGGAGCGGTTCTAATTCGAAAACCGAGGCACACCGTTAGTAGTATCGTTTCAATGAATTTCGTCGCTTAAGTCTTCTCCCGTTTACCCGTAGATGGACCCTATACTCGATAGCAAAGAGATTATTTGCCTTTCGTTACGACGACTGGGAACAAAGTCCGCGTAGGCCCCTCTTTAAGTTTATTGCATGCCGACAACGGTGGAGCACAAGGAGTGCCCTGATGCCAGACTTGATGTGCCTAATCTGTATCTTCTTATCGCATTAAATTAATGATAAAATAAGCAGAATTTTTCACAGTATGTTCAATAACGTAATAGTCTTTTTAAAACATTTTTTTGTCTTCATCTTAATGTAGTAGTACACGGTTCATTTCCATTTCGTCACTCTCATTTTCAAACATGTAGGACTTCCGAGATAGTGACGGAAATTGGGCGAAATGCTGGAAATTTGAAGGTGCACCCTGTAATGCAATTGGCCCCTATGATTAGGTGGTGTGAATGAATGTTTACTACCAAACTTTTGATAGTGTGTGCAGCCTGTGATTTTTTGCTCGTAAAAACGAACTAGGTGTGCATTCTATCATTTCGGGAGTAACTCTATGGAATTTGATCATAGTGACGATCAAATAGTAGTTTATTTCCTCAGATCTCTTGTGGAATTAACAATTATTATTAATTTATCACTAACTAGGTGTTCATATTAAATCATGGCGATAAGAAAGTATAATGTAGTGATGAAAAAGGTTACATTTTCAAATGTGGATACAAAAGAACAATTTGAGATCATTTCCAAGTTTTTTCAAATGAAACATACTTTACAGAACTAAGTTTATAGCTCTTTTTCTGGTCAATTTACTGTTTGCATTTCAATGGATCATGATGTTACTTAATGTGTAATTGTACAGTGTTAAAATATCACAACACTGCAATTCCACATAAGTGAATAGCTTTATTTCCATGGCCTAAGTTTCACCACAGCATGGCATCATCAGGTGATGCCACGCTGTGGTGAAACGTAGGTCGTGGAAATAAAGTTATTTATGTGGAATTGCAGTGTTGTGATTTTTTAACCCTGTAGGATGGAAAAATTCCACCTAGTTACAGCTGAAACCATTTCATACGATATTGTGTAATTAGTAAGGTAGCGTTCACTTTGGTTCCAATTGAATATGGTTTCATTTACACCATGCACTGCCTACTCTCTGTGAATGAACTGCATACATAGCTAGTGGTATTTTCAACAAGTGTGCAGTCAGAAACAGTTTCGAGTGATGGAGGAAATACATTTCTGCCCATGGTTAAAATAAAAATAAAACAAATAAAAATGGAGTAAAATGGTAATTTTTGAACAACCTCATGAAATTGCTACCCTAGTTTCCCCAGTATTTCTCATTCTGTATTGGATTTTGTTTTTACAGCAAGAAATGTACGTGGTTATTTTTCATATCATAGGCTGGTCAAGTGAGAGAACGTGTGCCTTATTAAATGAGATTGCCTTGTCAGTATAGAACGCCTGCACTAGATTGTTGGATGTTAAAGTGTCGAAGTACGTTGATTTGAAAAATTTCTACAAGGGTGATTGAACCAATTTTGTGGTTTTAGGCATGATGTAGTAGGTAAATCTGACATTATAATGATATGGAGATGACAATTTTCCACTGTTAAAAATCATTATAACATAGGGTGATTGGTGTGCAGCAAAGTTTCCAAATTACTGTAATATCATTTTGTTGACTTCTAATTTTGTTTCCATGAGTTTCCAGTTTTTAGCAGTGCCTGTGTTCAACAGGGCCTGAGTCATGTATTAATATCTTGTACTTTATTTTGTTAGAACTTGGGATAGGCTCATGCCTATTCCTTTCATAGAGACAACCTTTTTCTGTACCCACCTTCTCACGCCTTAGTGTCTATTTTTGTCACTTATTTCAAGATTCAGGTCCATTGTTCTTAACACTATGAACTCCTCAGCGATGCCAGTGACATTATAATTATTACTCTTAGGCTATAGTGTATCTATTGCCTAATTTTGCTAAGTGTCTATGGAGAGGAATTAATTTTTAAGATAAATATTATAACGTAACATCAGTGTTTCAAGGTCGAAGTGGTGAATGATTAATTACTGTGGTGATAGCTCATTATTCACTGTATTACAATTTTTATTCGACTAATTTTACCATTTGTGTGAAAATTTATAATCTAGTTCAAACAGATGACATATGTTATTGGATTGTGTCATGATTATTTTTTACCCTGTCGATTATTCCAAGTTCACATCTCACTTTTGTCTTCCTTCTTGCAGATGCTCCGTGGTGCACTCATTGCAAAGCATTAGCACCTGAATATGCAAAGGCTGCAGAGAAATTGGAGGAAATAGCCAAAGCAGAGGATGGTATTAAAATCGTTCTTGCCAAAGTCGATGCCACAGAACAAACAGAGCTGGCGGAGGAGCATGGTGTCAGAGGGTATCCAACAATCAAGTTCTTCAGGAGTGGAAAATCAGTGGAATATACCGGTGAGTTATCAGTTGTTTTCCTTTTTAAAAAATAAACTAAAGGGGCTGCTTTTAAATATTTGTCACTATGAGATTTAAGGTAATGAGTGAACTTCCATCTCAAATTCCATTACCAGTTAAATATTCTTTCATTCATTTTGTCAATGCAAATATATAATTTCTCTTCAGAAGTCTATTTGTTCCTAAACTCGTGTCATTTCAATATTATGTCATGGTACTTCACTGGAAACCATATTTTTCTAATCTAGTTTTGTAGTAATGGTGGAACTGATAAAAGGTAAGTCACTAACTAAATCTATAAGAAAGTAAATCACTCATGTATTTTGATTCTCCAACATGACAGGCGGCTCATTTCCCTCTTTTGGACTTGGTGAGACAAGCATTTAGACCATTCCATTTAGAGCTTTTTTCCATGTTGTTCCCTCTATCAGTCAAAATGGATTTGGGTAATTGGAAGTATTAAAACATACTCAATCACTTAGCAACAATTTTTTTGGATCTTGTGTGAAGGAAAGATGATAATTATCTGTGCTAATTGATTACAGTTATTAAGAATTAACAGTTGAACTCATTGATAAGCCATAAAATGTAGTTCTGGAAGAAAGGGGGCCATTCCTAGCTTGAGATTAATTGCATATTGTGTAGACATTTCCCTGTAACCACTTTTGTATACTACATTGTTGTATGGATGTTCTCCTACAATTTTCTGGGATAGAAGTAGGAAAGGAGCATCTTCAAATTGGGTTAGATTGCTGTAGGGGGACTATTGACAGTTGTTTTTTTTTCAGGAATGAAATCAAGACCAAAATTTCATTATTTCAAATTTTCATGTTATATTGAGTACCTTTTAATACATCTTTCATTAAGTTACATCTGTAATTAATATTGCTGACAACGTAAATTGTTTTGTGTGCCATTGTTCCATGGAACCAGGTGTTCCCAAAGCAAAAAATGTGAATAAGAATTTTCAATTGGCCACCTTTTGCCATAATATACTGTAACATGATGAGTCATGATTAAATTTTTGTTGTGATCCTTCTATCATTTGCAAACAGTAATTTTTAAAATTATACGTTATTGTAAATGCTTTATATTTACACTTTTGGCTACTTACAGGTGGAAGAACTTCTGATGAAATTGTGGCATGGCTCCTGAAGAAAACTGGACCACCTGCTAAGGACTTAGCCACTGTTGATGCTATGAAGGAATTCATCGATTCTTCTGAAGTGGTGATAGTTGGATTTTTCAAGGTAAGGGAAAGTTTCTTTTGAAGCATAATTCTGGCACAAATTAAATTTTTGTTGCTTTTTTATAGATAGTATCTTTTATATGAAAACTTAAACTCTGTGAGTGATCCAACCCCAGAGATGAGATGATCTTCATATTATAAATGGCTGATAATACCTATCCTATGATCCTTATGCATGTCACATGTGCTCAGTCTTATTTTTAAAAAAATTATAATAATGATGTGAAATAATTGAGAAGTATAATAGTATTATCAGCATCTTATTAAATTTTTGTGCAAGTTTTGTTATTTTGTTCTGGTATCTTGACTGAAGTGAGTTTTTTCTACAGGATCAAACGACAGAATCTGCCAAGGCCTTCCTGAGTGCAGCTGCGAACATTGATGGGTATCCGTTTGGTATTGTTGCTGCTCCTGAGGTATTCAGTGAATACAATATTGCAGAAGGGAAAGAAGCAGTCGTACTCTTCAAGAAGTTTGATGAGGGCCGAAGTGATTTGAGTGTGGCAGAGGTGTGACATAAATATATTTTTTTCTAAAATCTTGGTTTAACGTTTCAGAATTTTCTTTGACAACAGGAGTTGGAAATTGAGCAAAACTCTTACTTCTTCATTGCTCTACAGTTATTTATTTCTCTAGCAACATTTCTTAGCGGCTAAGTTTGTCCACAACAAATAATTGGTTGTTACAGCTCATGTAAATATTCACTCTCATTGACATGCCATGCTTTTGACCATAAGTTTTGAAAATTTACCTCTCATTTTATATTGTATCATTGATGGGATGAATTAATTCCACAAAATTAGTACTTTAAGCCCCAGAGAGTAATTTTCAATTATATTTCTCGAGGAGCCTTGTAAATTTTTGAATGTTGTAGTTTCAATAATTGGCTGGATTTTAAACTCGATTGGGTGACCTGACGTGGCAAAATTAAAGTTGTTCACTATGCCAATAAATTGAGCTGATTAGCAGATTTTGATCTTTTATTTTCAAACCCGTTTTCATGTTAATGCTTGCTCTCATAGAACTGCTACCTTTTTTTGTGAAATGCCATGTCATACTGAAGATTTGTAAGAAGGTGTCTCTGATTTTTCATTTTGTAAAACTGTCCTTTAACATCAAGTTTGTAAAGGCCAAAAAAATATGCCAATGATTAAATGATTTTTTTTCTAATGCTCTACTTGTTTGTTTTTTAGGATGGTGCTGTAACAGAAGAAGCCATCAGGACGTTTGTGACTGCCCAATCCCTTCCATTGGTTGTAGAGTTTAACCATGAGACAGCTCAGAAGATATTCGGTGGTGAAATAAGGTCACACCTTCTATTGTTTTTCTCAAAGGAAGGTGGCCACTTTGAGCAATACATGGAAGAGGCGAGGAATGCTGCTGCGGATTTCCGTGAAAAGGTTAGTGTTTTTGATGGTATTTTTTTGGAAAAGTATTTCACACTATTTTATTTCATTCCTATAGTACAAGTTTGCTTGCAACATGGTTGTATACATTTTCTGCAACATTTATTTTGTAATAACAGTAGTGCTATTTCTGGTATAATTAACATGTCGTTTTTTATGAAGAACCAGCACTTATGGGCCTGGATACCTCGGTTGAAAGCAATGATTCAGGCCTTCACTGTTTCCCTCAATACGGTCGCTTGCTGATGAATTAATAATCCTATTTTCACCATTCGGTGCATGAAAGATTAAGCTTTGCTGTGTACCAAGAACATTCTCATAAAAATTAACAAAGATGGAAAAAATCACAGGTTTTTGCTGGTCTAATGCTCGGCTTCAGATAGGAATGGGAAAACAAATTTTAGTTTTCAACAAAGATCTATCCTTTGTTTGTGAAGTCAGATAGTTTTCCCACACACGTTTACTCCGTAAAATTATTGTAATCAGGGCAACCGCAAATGTTTCGCGTTCTTTTTTAGCGTGATTTGTCCTTCTCTCTGTTCTTTCTGCTGCCCGGCTCCCCACACTCCTGCCATGTGCCCCCCTTCCACCACTTTCCTCTCATCTTCATATCTCTCTCCACTGGCGAAACTAGCTAGATGTAACTTGACACAGATATTTTAATGTAATTTTAATTTAATAATTTTTGCTGCAGGTCCTGTTTGTCACCATAAACTCTGACGATGAAGACCATGGTCGTATATTGGATTTCTTTGGAATGAAGAAGGATGAAGTGCCATCAATGAGGCTGATTAAGCTCGAGGAAGATATGACCAAGTACAAGCCAGCTGACTCCACGATTTCTGCCAATGTGATGCGACAATTTGTTCAGGACTTCCTTGATGGAAAACTGAAGGTGAAATGGAGATATATTTAATAATAGTTATGAAGTTGTAATAATAATTATGCTCATGTAAATGTATTTTTACTTTTAAAGAGTATCACATTTGTCTTTTCATAAACTTTGGAACTACCCAACAAATTCCACAAACTTAGACCAACATTCAAATGTGTCGAATGAGTGTTGTAATAATAATAAATTGCTGTTACCATGCCTTCTCATTGTTCTCTGTAGTACTTATCCTAGGATTTTCATATTGAGGTAATACTCAATGATTATTAGTAGGTATGATTCAACACAAGCTCACTCCACTACCATTAGGATTTACCATTGAAATGCTGAGTAATTACTCATTTGGAAACCTGTCCCAAGTTTTCCTAACTCAGAAGAATAATTGTTTTAAGTTCATACAGTTTGTAAACAAACATGCATTTATATTTACACACCTCTATTACCTGATATTTAGATTGTCAACAACAAAATCACTGGGAATTAGTGTATAATCATGTATAAACTGAGATATATTCACCAACACGATTGGTGCCATGGAATGGTTTATTGTCTTGTTGATATTGTAATGATATGGAGATGGCAAGTTTCCACTGTTAATGTAACTTTATTTAACTGTTTTCGATGTCACTGCATCATATTCAGGTCTGTAATGTCATTATAATATCCAAATTCCACCACATCATGCCTGAAACCATGCAATTCAGTTTTAGTGGGAGTTCACTGCATTTGAAATCCAAAATAATTATTTATCATTAAAATTTTAATTCTTATTTAATATTTAAAATGTGTTTTTGTTGATCTTGTTTATCCCAAATGAGTACCTTTGCTTCTTCCTTAATTTCAATGCTGCTCTCTATATTTAATTTCATGTTGGTAGGAGTAATTGAATTAACTTCGCAGTTTCCACATAATAATCCACTTATTCTGTGGAAACTGCGAAGTTAATTCAATTAGTCCTAGTATTTTGGATTTCCACAAAGTTACGCCTGAAACTGTATTGTAATTTCATGTTAATGACTTAAGCATGAAATTTTATATTTTCAGCCACACATGCTTTCCCAAGACCTTCCTGATGATTGGGATAAGGATAATGTCAAGGTTCTGGTCGCCACCAATTTTGAGGAGGTTGCTCTGGATGAAAATAAGGACGTCCTGGTGGAATTCTATGCACCGTGGTGTGGGCACTGCAAACAGCTCGCTCCAATTTATGACCAGGTTTGTGTAGCAGCTTTTTTTAACCTCAATTGTTCTGCACAAATTTCATGGTGAATCTAAATCTACATCATATTATAAATAACTTTGAATTGAATGAGGGTAGATGAGTATGAGCATCCGTGATAATTTAAAACTCTCTTTGTATGTAATTGTGGTACTTTTCTGCAGTAGAGTCCTAATGGCTCCCTTAGTATCAATAGCAAACTCTTACCCCATTCCATCCTAAAGGTCTAAATTTTGCTTGTTTCTGTGTTACATAATTCAAATTGTAATTGTGTTCATATTTTGAATAATGTATTTGTTGCATAAATTTAATCTGCCATTCGTATCTTTTGCCAAATTTATTTTCTGGTTCATAGGTTAATTTTTTGCAGTTTGTTAAGCACTTATCCTTTTTTAGTATTTGATATTGTGATTTATAACATAGATATGGGGACTGTACCCATCTTAGTTTCACCAGATTCTATTGATAGCTGATGCTTCAGTTTGTAATAATGGCTTGAATCATGTGAAAACTATTTGAGAATGTTGTATAAAATGATGAGTGTTAACCATATACATGAGTGTAATGTATGGTGGTGTTTGTCTTCCTATTAACTTTCTATAATAATACTGAATTCAGTAAAAACTAAAATATATCAATTTGAAATTTGAAATGGAGTTGCTCTGTAAAGGAATTTTTAAATGCTTAGCTGCTGTAAACATATGATTTTTTTGTTGTTCCCATACTGTCACATTAGTCTGTTGTCTGTGACCTGATGATTAAAATTATCATTATTAATGTGTCTTTAAAGGAGTTTAAGATTGATAAGTTGATAGTAAGATGAAAGTATTACTTTGGAAGAATAACAATTGATTGGATAATACTTCTTTTAGTTGTGCGATAATTATCCTTCGGGAATAAAAGAGGTTTGACTTCATAGTTATTTTTATGACTCATGTGTGCATTTTGCTACATTTATATACTTAGCTAGAATAAAGTCATTGAGTGTAGCACTCCAGAATCTATATACAGTAGAATCTCGATTTTACGTATTCCGATTTTACGCAAGTGATGAAGCGGTCCCGACCATCCCTCGTATGTTTTTTTATGGAGTTATTATTTGATACTACGTAAATTCTATATAACGATTTTACGAAAAAAAACTGCAGAACTTAATAACACTGCATCAAAATCGGGAATATTCACGTCGATTTTAATGACAGTCATCAATTAAAGTACAGTAGAAGACTGCTATGGTGAGTATGGCTATAGTGAGTGATTGTTTTTCGTTGGTTGGTCCATGTGTTAAAACATAGGGAGTTCCGTCTCTTATTACAAGTGGTCATACTTGCACTATCGGTACAGCAAGTAGATTTTGCCGTAGTAGCTGTTGGTGTTGCATAACTAGCAGGATTCAAACACACGTTACATTGTCATGCTTCGTGAATCTACATTGTAAGGAAGGTTTTATGAGAGATTTTGTGGTGATTTGACAAAAGGAGACTTTGTGATTTGATGCCACAGACTTTCCTGCTTTTCTGGGGAATGACTGAACAACTTATCTTGGAATCTGTGCACCAGTCTGTCATTTCCTGGTGCTATTTCGTCCTTATAGCCGAT
>WURS02038760.1:0-26482 GCA_011762765.2 Rhinocypha anisoptera
AATATTCAATGAATGTTAATTAAAAGACCAACTACAAAAGTCAGGAGAAAAAAATATTACACCGTTCAACAAAACTGCAGGAAAGAGATGTCGACGACGAAATATTTAAAGACAAGTCCACAAAAAATAATCGTCAATAAACGATTGAGAAAGCAAATGCGATATTAACAAGTTTCATGCAGTAAAAAGGGGACACGAATGCCTCGCAAACGAGATAAATAAAATTACTGGCCGGCATTAAGGAGAGAGAACAGAAGTGTGAAAGAAAAAAAAGTTACCACAACTCAAAACCAAAATTTACCCATAAATATAAGTAATAACAAACTAGTAAGCTTAGCATTAACTCTGAAATCACTTACCAAGTTTATAAATTTATAACCGACATCAAGGCCAACCACAAAATCTTTCTCCGGATGACGCGAAATGATCGATACGAATCCTAGAAGTGTAAATATCGCGAAATCTCACGTCTCACGCCATCGAAGTTTCCATTCTTGCATCTCCTCTCGGTTCGTCGGGCGATAGATCGAGCCCCTGAAGAGGTGGATCATTCGTCGGCACTCGACGAATGAAAACGTCGGCACCCGCAAAAGAAAAAAACGCCTCCGTTCCAAGAGTTCCCTAATGACAGTAAACTCGAGAGTGAGCGGAACTTTCAAGTTTCGAGATATTCGGGGATTCGGGCGAGGGGATAGAATGGAGGTCCGACGTGAAATTTAAATCGCTCGACTTTCAAACGTCCGAAGAAAGTGTAGCGGGCGAAGACACGAGGGAGGGGGTTGCTTCATTCTGAGTGCAATGTGTTTCTTAAAATTTGCACTTGGGAGTGAATGTGAATGTTAAGTGTTAGCTCACCCCCTGCCACACGCCCTAGCGGCGGTTTGCAGGGTAGTGCGTAGAAGTAGGAAGATTTTAATTTTTCTTTCTGCACGTTTCGCCGCAAACCGGCATCGTCAGTGTGCACGGTATCGTCGTGCAGACACGATGCAAAGTCTGACGTCGCAGACTTCGTCAGAAAAAATATGAGTGCTTACCATAAACTCTCCTAGTGCAAAACCCTTACTTAAGTCTTCTTTTCCCGGCAGATCTTTGGGTCACTGATTCCCAATGCCCCGTCTAGAAAACACGCACGTTTAACCCCCACTCCCGTGGATATTTTAGTAGCTCTCCCACCGGGTCTCGGAAAAATCCGGACCTGTAAGTAAGGTAAGTCTTCGAAGTCGGGAACATTTGCGAACTTTAATGTTTTCCTGGCGTACAATCCTCATCCTGGTTTTAATGACATAATGCCATTTTTCTCATCCATAAACAACCTCATGTAGGTATTTTCTATATTAAATCCGCATTTCCTCCGCCGCTTTCCCCCCTCCCCCCGAAACTCTTCTTCCGAGTCGGAAGCCAAGTTCTTTTTCCCGCGAGTTTAACGGACGCTGCAGCGCCAAGGCCGGATTGAGTCAGCTGCTGCCAAGAAGCGCGGCCGCGTTCGTGTCGACCGGCAGGACTACTCCCGCACCTGGAATGCCTCCAATCTCAGCAGCACCTAAGAGGAACTCTCCTTCCCGCTTTCCTTCCAATCCCGTCTCGCTTTTCCCCAGCCAGCTCATGACCACTCCTGACTCAAATGTCTCCCCATTACTTTTATCTAGGAGACTCACTCGAACAGAGCGTCAGTAATAGTTACTGTTGCTGTCGATCGTATATATTATATCATTGACATTGACATTTATATATTTGACTTATGAAGATGAAGGGTAACCGGTTAAGGTAGGTTTTTAATGAGGATTAGCTTAGGTTGGCCGCATAACATCTAACTTTAATTCCTCTTCAAATCTGCATACTCCCTAACCCATATCATTCCGTCCAATTCCTACCCCTACCCCGCTTACCCGACATTCTACCCTCTAGTACAGCCTTCAACAACTCATTGCCTCTGAGTACCCCTTCCATCCACCTTTCTTGTCTTTTATGGATCTCTCTCATCAAACGTCTCTCCTCCCCTACCATTCTCAAAACTTATTCATTCGTTTTTTCTCTGTCCACTTCACCTTCTCCATCCGTCGCCAAACCCATATCTCAAAAGCCTCCATTCTATGCTCATCGTCCAACCAAGTTCAATCCAACCAAACATGGACAAAGTTTCGGATCCATATAGTGCTACGCTCCATATTAAGGCTTTCACCAACCTTTTCTTCAAATCTTTATTTAGGGTCCCTCTCATTGACTCTTTCCTTATCGCAAAGGCCTCTTTCTCTAATGCAATTCTTCGTCTGATATTCATGACACTGCGTCCATCTGACTTATAAAGCTGCAGTACTCTTATGGCCGATCAATTTGTTTGCCATGATGTGAGTTCAACGTAACGCATTACTGTGCTCAGTGCTTGAATTACCGAATTGGGTATTGTCCCAGCAAATTGTTGTGGACTTTTAAATGGCGATGAATTTTTTTGAATCAGCAAATTACATCGCGAAAAATTTTTAGTAGTAGTATTTTCGTTTGTAGAGCGCTTCGACGGCTATGGTCATTTCGCACCTCTTCACGTCATAGAAAAAACCAATCTGGACCAACACAACAGCCATGCCCAGGGCGGAATTCGAACCCGCGACCTTTGGGTTTGTCGGCCAGCACGCTACCCACCAGGCTAACCCGGTCGGCGCGTTAACTTCTTTCTCAGATACGAATCTCCCACGAGGTTCAGCTTTTTATCTGGAAAAATTTTGAAACCAATGGAAAACCAGGGGTAAAAATATAAGGTTCTCCGGAATGTAATTCTGTGAGTTGAAATAAAGAGTTGCTCTGCTGTTCATCCTTGAAAGAGGGTGAGCGGTGGAGTTTCTTTTTTGGCTTATGTATTTAAATATCCTTTCTCTTCAGCACTCCTCCCGTTTTCCCGTCCTACACTTTTCTCTACCCATTTCTCCCCTCCCGCTTGGAACACCAATCCATGTACAGCATTTCGCCCCCCCTCATCAACCCGTTTCCCACTTAAGCTACATGTATCAAGCATTCCATATATCTTTCCTTCCCCTCCTCAAATAACCCTTGCCGACCGGGTTAACCTGGTGGGTAGCGCGCTCGCCGGCTAACCCAAAGGTCGCGGGTTCGAATACCGCCCAGGGCATGGACGTTGTGGTTGTCCAAGCGGGTTTTTTTTCCATGAGTTGAAGAGGTGAGAAATGGCCAAAGCCGTCGAAGCACCCAAAAAAAAAACAAAAAATACTAATGCTGCTACTCAAACAATCAATCGCCCAAACCCGCGCCCCTCGTCCTAAAAATGACAGTGTGTGCCATGCAGTTGTGTCATGAAGTAGTCGCGTTGTTGCAAAGTTATTGGTTTTGAGTTATTTCCCCCCTTGTCCCACGATAAGCCCCTGTTTTTGCGTCGGCTTGAAACAATGATTTTTATTTTCCATCTTCCTCCTTGATCGTTCCCGTATAAAATCTCGTTGCGTGACCCAACGCCGATATTCTCGATTTCGTCCTCGTGAATTCGGCTCCTTATTCGTCTCATTCGTAACACTAACCTCTCTTGCGTTTAATCTCGCCTGCCACGCGACGCGCCCGCCACGGCCACGCCTCTCTCTCTCTCTCTCTCTCTCTATTATATGCCGTCCCGGTCTCTCTCTCTCTTCGGTCCCATGGAAACACACCTCCCTCAGCCGTCCTTGGCACCTCCGGAGCACGCGGCAACAGTTCCGTTACGGCTTCCTCCATTACCATCAACACCCCCTTGTTTCACGGCCCTCAGTCTTACGGAAATAGCTTCCCGATCTAGGGGAGGCCTTAGGCTTTTCGCATATCTTGGTTCCCCTCCCATGCATAGGATTCCGAACAATATACCATACTCGTTACCTCTTAAAATTTTCACCACATTTTTTTCGTATTCCACAGACGTATTGATTATTACAATGCGCCATCCTTAATAATCTACTAAGTATGCTCTAGGAAGTCAGGTAGACATAACCACGCAGCTGAGGAGTAAATTATAATGCCACGTCCACAAAGGAGGGTCGTAATTCAAAGGAAGGGATTTATTATTATTCCGCAGTTAATCAGATGGACGATGAGAAGACAATAAGATATCCCAGGACAATGAATATCTATCAGATATTCATTGTTCATAAAAATGTGTTAATTCAATATAAATTCATAGACAATTTTTTGCTCAAAATTGCTCGCTTTAGAGTGGAGAGGAAGTGTGCAAGACTCCATGCGCACCTATCCTTTGTATCATATCTGTTTTCTTACTTTAGAATGTATAACCTATTTCTCTAATATGTCATTAATTATTTTACTAGTGAGTCATGCTTAATGCACACAAAGTCACACAGAGTCATATATCCACATTACCACATTTAACTTTTTTTGGGCACACTCCGTACGTTCCTCTCGTCTACACGTTCCATTTCATGACCTACAAAAATATACCCGAGTCCTACAAAATTTTATAATCCTGTTTTTCCAGAATTTCATAATACCCTCTTTTACCATTTAGTCCAATAGCCGCCCGGGTTAGCTGAGTGGGTAACGCACTCGCCGGTTACCCCAAAGGTCGTGGGTTTGAACCCCGCCCAGGGCATGGATGTTGCATTTGTCTCAAAGTAATTTTGCTTATTAATTGGTAAGGGAAAGTAAGGACATACTGCCGTAAAAATATGCCAAAACGACTTAACAAAGCGACATCAGGTTAAACGGGGAAAAAAGCATAAGACGACAAAAATACATTTAATCCATTAATAGAAACATTAAACAGATAAGAAAAGCAAGAATCAATATCACATCCATGGGAAATATTCCAACCATCAATAAGTACACGCTAAGATACGTGAGGTGGCTGAATAGTGCAGTTAATTCCGAACCTGATCAAAGAAAATATAAAATTAGATGACATCAAAGAGAAGGTAAAAGAGGGGTTAAGGATATAATGGGAAGCAATTAGCATTGTGTGATTTGCGGACGACATATTGCAACACTAACACAGAGGGAATATCTAACTAGGGCATCAGTTTGCACGGAAAAGTGAATGAGGTCATATAACTTAGGGATAAACAAGTGAGAAACGAAAGTAATGGGCAGGAGCAAGGTAAAAAATTGTCATCTAAACTGGGAGAAATTAAGCCGGTGGAATATTTTTATACTTAGGCAGTAGAATGACTATTGACGAACGAAGAGAGATGGAGATAATAAGGGGCATAAATGTTCCAGACACAGAGGGAATTTATTTAGTGGAAATAATTACCTACCTAAAGTAATATTACCCTTTACATTAAAAAAAAAATATTTGGACATAAAAAAAGGATCGTACTTTTTTAAGATAGTAAAACTGGACAGTATCACTGTCAGAGAAAATAAACATGAAAGCAATAGGAATGTAGTGTCACAGGAGAATTTTGATAATTAAATGTATAGACAGGGTAACCAATGAAGACACCTCGAAGAGCTGGAGGAAATGAGAAGCTTATGAATTGCACTTACAAGAAGCAGAGACGAAAGAAGTGGACAGAATTTCAGGTTCGATAGTTTAGGATAAGACAGATTGGAGGGGGCCCTAGAAGAGAGGAACCCTAAAGGTAGGCCAAGGATGGCGTATGGAAGTAAATAATGGAGAAAATAAGTTAGGACCCAAGTTGGGCGATAATAGAAGTATGAAGCGCTGCTATAATTTAATCTTCGGATTCAAAATATGATGATTCAAAACCTGAAATTTTTCCTAAAGATTGCAATTGAACTTTGTCTACCTCCTTCTAAGGATCACACAATTCATTCAGAGAGAGAAACGGATGTATTTTATACTAGATTCTTCGAAATTAAATAGGTGCTTGTTCTGGGAATGACAAGGCGTCGAATTTTTCCGAAGTTTTAGAGGGAAGGAAAATGATTTTTCCTCGGGGAAGGCGAGGTGAACTAGAGGGGTACGTATTACACGTAAAGATGCGTTGTAGTAGAATCCAGGTACTTAGTAAGGCAATACATTTAAAAAGAATCTAAAGAAAGCAATCCAAGTGAAGACCCGAGAGAAAATATCTATCGTATTAGGGATAGAGATAGAGACTGCTTTTCCTCACCTTCCACTAGGCTTTTCCATGCCTCTGAAATTCAAGCCTTTCGTAAAGTGGAACTCAAGGAATTTCCTAGAAAGCTATCTGAGAATTGGGTCACGTGCAGTCGAGGCTAGGTACGTGTATTATTCAACATAGGCTAGGTAAAAGGATCTTCTTAATTGAGAAAACTAGTTTATAGGTAGAAAAACTTATCGAGAAATCCGTCAGTTCTTGGAATTTTATACTTAAAGTCATATTACAATTCGCTATAGTCAAATGTGAATTTTCATTAAAGATTATTTTTTCATTAGAAATAAATGACGTGAAAGGTTAACCGTTCTAAGGTGATTCCGTGTAATTAGTTACATAGTTACGTGAGAATGAGTGTGAAAATATATTTTAAGTTTAACTTTGACTACTTGAGTCAGTAAAATGCTGCAATGTTTCCCAATAAGTCAATGAAATGCAAGTCATAGCTACGCAATGAGGATTTTACCCCAATAATCTTGACCAATATTACGTCACGATTCTCTAATAGAGTGTTTGCTTGCATCGCTTAAACATACTGAAACATAACCTAAGAATTTTCGAATGAGCTGCCAACAGATTAAGGAAAATGCTATTTATATTATCAAAAAGGTCGCTTTCTATCTGATATAATTCTATCTATTCTAATGGGCTACATCTTTATTTTAATATGGTGTAACTTTTAAACTACTTACGAGCTTTCAAAACCGATTTCTTTTATTATCCCCGTATGATGTTCCTGGTATGTCCTGCTTTTTTAATACGTTCCCTCTAAACACCATATGCGCAGTAATACTATTTGGTCAACAATAACAACAATAAAAGTAGTACAGCATATGCGCAGTAATACAGTCAACAATATTTATTTTTCCAATTGACTTTACGATTTATATTCGATTGCAACTTATTTAAAAGAAATATGAGTGTAAATATAACACAATTAAACGAACGTAATTTAATTTTATGCGAAATTCTCACATTTCATAGTTTTTACTTAACACGTTAGGGTAATTTGTGACACATTCCCACTGTGTATAGAGCGGTTTATTGGATTACAATTGGATTAAAATACTTTCTCTTTGGTTGAGAATTGTTTATCCATGCATATCCTAATATGATAAAATGGTCATTGTCATATGAAGTAGTAGATATGTTATATATAAAAATTTAAAAAAATTTATGTTGCCATTACGGTAAAATTCAATTTTCTTATTAATAACTAAAATTTTATTCGTGCAACTTCTTGTTCTATTAACATTTATAAACTTTTACTTTACGGTTATTTTGGAAGAAGTTGTCTACCTACAAAGAAATGGTTATCAAAGTACGCCTAATAGCTATTGCGGACTTTTTCCCCAAAATCTTTAACTTTAAACCACTGCAGGGAAAATGATTTATCATAATAATTCTGATTCTAATAAAACTAATTCAAAGATCGGGCCATTTGATTTCATGGAAAGTAAAATACCAATATTTTACCTCCGGTGGAAAACATAGAAACCATCCCATTTCTTCTTGATATTCCATCCTCACCTCGAATTTTCCCTAGAATTTTCTCTTTTGTCATTCTATGCCCATTCTCGCGCCATCGTCTTCAGTTACCAGCTCATCATAATTGATTTGCGACGACCTTTCACATCCCTCCGCATTCCTCATCCATCTTCCTCCGCATGTCATTGATTCCAAGAATCGTCCGCATCCCATTTTTAACATTAACTGCTTCACATAAGACAATCTGGTTCCTCCACAGTTTTTCTCTCCTATCAGCCTATCTAGTATATTATTTAATAGTATTATTATTACCGCATTGTTATCATGCCTCAGAATACTACCTACCTTGGTGCCCCGCCTTCTTTTAATATTTATAATTTTCATGAAAGAGGGATGACAACTTTCCGCTAGTTAAAATTATTTCATTTTATCGATATGTTTCCATTCATTACATCAACATGATGTGAAATCAAGTAATAACCTATCATTGAATCCAATTGCAGTGATGCCTCGGCTACCACAGATAATTCGTCCCGAAATCATATTCTTTAGCCTAAACGTGATTTTTCTAAGAGATCGACATAAAATCGTGTTCATCGTTGTGAATGCTGCCCACACTTTAACAATATGTTGTAAAACAGTAAAAAAACACACCATGAAAGGACAGAAATTCACCAAAGACTGAGACGAATGGCTCAAAAAATTCGGCTACCTAAGCGGCTGATGACAGCTTGCGCATCCACTAAAATGTTTGTTAGCCGAATCCAGATTCGTTAGACGAGACAAAGAACAGGGAAAAATATCTTTGGTTACCGGGCTTTTCGTTAGCAGAGGTGTCACTGTACCGACTTATATGATACACCAAGCATCCGCGGAAATGGAGTAAGGTGAGGGGAGGGATGAAGTCCTGATATTAAATGATTAGATGATATCCTGGTATTAAAAAATGGCATTTCTTCTTGGCATGGTATTTCAATTTTACATCTTATAACTTGACAATTGGTAAAATTTTGTGTGGTCTTAACCCCAAAAACTTTATTCAATATGTTTCAGTGTCAATATTACTGGTTAGATAACAGTGATTTGGAATTAAATTTAAAGATCTTACAAGAGGTTTACGACAAACATGGGCAAAGTACACGAAAATAGTGACATTTTTCTATCTTTAAGATACTTGAAAATAACTTAACTTGCAAATATAATAATAACTTATTATTAAGGCTTAGCATGTCTCGCCGTGTCAAATTCAGCAATTGTTGGGAGGCATCCATACCTCTCCTCATAATGTAGATGTCTAGGAGGCATCCATACCTCTGAAACATATTTTTGGGACATTGGTAGAAGTCTCTGTTATGCATTTAAATTAAGAATATTTGATGATTAATTCAACGAGACATTCTGAGAGTATGGTATTGGTGACATTATTTTTACATCGAAATTCATGGTGTGGATGGGAGTATTTATAGAGGCCGACAAAATAAGGAATCCTTAGACAGAAGTTTTTAATTTAACCCTCCCCGTTCGTCTTGCCTTAGCATTGGGCGCCACACTTATTTTTCTACACTACTTTTAAATAAATTTCTTTTCATTTAATGATTGTGTAGTGATTCATCTAAAAATTGTGGTAGAAACGCATTTAAATAACTCTTACAGATAAAAACAGCCCTATTTGCGGTATGAACGCGTGAGAAAAATTATGATCGGTGTATTAAAATAGGTACTTGCAATAATAATCATTTTAGAAAAGGAAAATTTTTAGAAATGTTATTATTGGGAGACTATTTACTATAAAATATTAATGAAGTAAGATAACTTATAAATCTGTCTTTTTCGACCCGGTTAGATATATAAGTTTTTATTTCTACTTAATGTTTGATCACTTTATCACTTTATATATTGCATACTTTAAAAATTAACAATATTTAACACTATCTATTTCAGAAAATTAGGGAGTAAGCATATTTTCCATAAGGTTGACTCGTATGTAATTAAATTTTTTGTGGTTGTAGGCGAGTTTGGACAAAGCCTATATGGATGGAGTAATAAAGGGTAATTACTCAATGAAATTCATCCTGTTTCATATTTTCAAGATGTATTTGAATTAATGGGTCGGTATAAAAAGAGAAAATTGGATCAAACAGTGATATTTGGAAGTTTTTTGGAGTATAGTGGTAAGGAAGTTAAGTGATAGGCGCGAAATGGGACTCTGCAATTCCACGTGGACCGAAGGACTTTTATAAAGCTTCATTAACCCGCGTCGCTTTATCGGACCCCTTAGCTGGGCTTCTGCAAATGCCCGCAACGGATTACGTGGTTCAAATCAAATGCGCACTGCGAGATTTGTATCCATGGTTAATAGGTTTGGGAGAATTCGGAATGACCTCGTAAGAGGAGTTATCGCGTCAGTGAGAGAATTAATGCAAAATTACGGAATGAAGTAGTATCTCACGACAAGATGGCAACCTTGTTGAGCACAAGATGGAATTGCTGAAACTAAGAGGAGTCGTGAAAGCACAGTAGACACTTGAATCAAATTTTTAAAGATATACGCTGCCCTGTAAATATAAAGAGGACATGCGGTTGGATACGAAGCCTCCGTTCAAGTTATAACAATAGGATGTTGACCTTCGAAACAATCATGGAAAATAGGATAAAGTGACCAATTAACGCGTAAAATAATATTCTAATATCCTATTCTAAAATATTCTATTTCAATAAATTCCTCCTGTACATTGTTATAAATTATAGGAAATTATACTGAAAATAAAAACAGCACTTTTACACAGAAAATTTTCTGTGGAAAAGTGCTGTTTTTATTTTCAGTATGAATATCTTACACCACATAATCGGTGAAAATTATATAGGAAATTATATTTTTAAGAATAGGTCTACCATGTGCTATCACTGATTCAAACGTGATATCATTTTACAGAACTGCTGCAAAACGAACTCCAATTCTTAGTTCTCTCTCTGCCACGTGTTGGAGTTTAGATGGGGAGAGAGTGATTGCCTGGGCTGAGTAAGGATCAGTGCAATATGATCCCATATTGTCCGGCGTATCCCCTTCCACGGTGATGGAGGCACAATAAGCGATCTGGTTGCGCTCCGGAAGCTGTAGTTGAGTCGCCGAATTTTATTATCTTCCTCCTTCTGCCCTTCCAACTGAGTGGAGAAGGTCACTTCTTCCAACTCAACTGTTTCCTCTTTCCCTATCATCATCTCTCTGTCCTCATTTTCTTCCCTTTTCCCTCTCGGTGATATGTTCGACTCCAGCCGAAAAAAAGTTACTTCTTCCCTTAGAGTTCCCTCCAATTTACATCATCCGTCAATTCCTTCCCCGTTCCTTCTCCCAAAGTTTTTTGCACTTATCACCTGTTATTGAGTTTTCCTCTGATTTCAGCTTCAATTGGAGGTTTGATTGCCTCGAAAAATGTGATTTCCACTCCGGAAACTGGAGAGACTCGATTTGATTTTGATATACTGCTCCCCGTCACCTTTCAATTTATCCCCGCCAAAAGAATACCCAGGAGACATTTATTGGATTTAAATTCAGACTTTTCGCTTGAATTAGTTTGTTATTCCGATTCAAAGCAGCTGATTTAGATTCGATCATCTATGTTTTGATTGCATATTGCATATTTCAAGAATTTGCATTTCTTCAAAGGTAATTCACGATCTCCTGATTCTGAGACGAATAGAATATAATGATAAACTTCGCTTTATGGGTGACACTACCTGAAAATACATATGACCTTCGAGTCATAATTTGTATTAAAAATCAGTCGTATTTCTTGGGTATCGGTGTTTATTAAAAGCAGAAGATTCACGATAACCAGGTTTGCTAGTTTTTGAATAGTTCATCTTATATTTAACGATTCGTATACTCTGACTCTGAATTCATTTCGTAGAGATAATTTTAGTAGAGTAATTCGTAGAGTAATTAAGTTAATTTTATAATATTTCCTTAAATATTCCAGTCTCTAAAATTTAAGTTTTACAATTCCCGGTCTAATTCAATAGCTCAAGAATTAATTTATAATATTACGCCAAAAATACTAATCGATCTATATTTATGTCGTGTACTCCATAGGCTCCATACGTTATATTAGAAGAATTTTGACATTCAGTTTCTGCATTTTTATTTTAAATTGGAATACTTCACAGGCAGAAATGAAATTGGAAAGATTTGAGTTAACTTTTATTTGTAAACTCTTATAAGAATGAAACTAATTGGAAAGTTTCATTAAGCCTTAAGAAACCAACAATGATAATCTAATCGTCATAAAACGGAAATTGCAATAAAAATGTTGTTTTTGGCTAACATTTATAATTGATCAAATACTTTTTTCCACGTGCTGCATAAGAGGGTTAGTCTATGTCATAACGATTAAGATTGAAATAATTAGAACGGCATTAATTAGGAAGACTGTACTAAAACGTTTGCCCTATCTGCCTGCTATTCTTTTTTAAGAGGCAGTCTTGATTAATACGATTTTGCGTTACATTTCCCTCAAGGGGTCTTCTGTCTAATGAAGCCAACGGAGCAAAATGTACCCACGGTATCCCCACTGAGGCGAGCAGTTGCTCGATATACGAGGCCATCTTTATGAGAAGTCAAGCAACCAAGAAGCGTCTACCGTTTCGGAGCCATAGGAGATTTTTTTTTATTTTAGGAAATCAGCCGGAATGAATCGCCAGATTAAAACCATCCGACCACGTGACGCGTTCTGGAAGATATGCTATTTTCAAATTACGATTTCCGGGCCGATGTTCCGCCTGTAGCGAGATTATCCTTCCATCATGACCGCATGCCTGCAAGTTGTGCTTGGGGATCGATTGGGTGGAACGTATGCAATTTTTTTAATGAAATAATAAATGAATTTACAAAACCAAATCTCGCATAGTGGCCGGTTTGGAAGACGTCGCAAATGTTTCCGGCCATTAGGCCAGAATGTTTTCGTTTCCCATTTAGCTGAAAAATAATACTGATCTTACATCTTAAAAACCTTTATTATAAGCAATGAAACTAATTACAACTGTATTGCGTTATTATCAACAAAGAAATTGATTTTTGATAAGTTAAGCATCGTATATGTCACCATCCTCTTTCTGCAAGCTAAATATTGTGCCATTCATTAGATTGCTGTCACATCTGACGACAGTTATGCGTTCCACTGTTTTGATAGTATATAGTACTTAATGTTCGTCTTGGTATGGCATCTCTTGGCAACTTTCCGAAGGTTAAGGGTCAATTTATGAGAGGTGAATTTAGGAGTGGTTTAAAGGGCAGGAGGTTAATCCTCTTCCATTCACCTTTGCGTTTATCCCCTTGCAAGGCAATCAAAACTCCTACTAAATATTTTGTTTCCTTTCATTTCATATAAAAATTAGAATGATAATCTATTCGTAGCTTAAACATTTTCATCGATTTTTCTATCTTCGACTTCTTTCACTTACCTCTTTAATATCTTCCAGTTACTCATTTACCTCATGTATGCATTTTCTCTCCTGGATGGTTGCACGTCGGCATATACTTTATTATTATTATTTTTTTTATTTGACATAATCTTCAGTTAATCCAGAGTGTTTAAGTAAAGCGAACGGGTATTCACCAAAGTGACTTTTTACTGTTGTGCTAAGTTTAGCAGTTTTCTGGCGATGTGACATGTTGATATTATTATTATTAGTATCGTATAAGGTTACAATTAGGCAATATGCCAGGTGGTAAAGTGCGCAGAAATCACATAATCACACTTCTCTCAACAAGGAAAGGGCAGAACAAAAAGAAAAAAATATTCACAAAAAGAAAAATATTCATCAAACAAATAATCCAGAAGCCTAGGGAGGAATACAATTGTTATATTACATATTTTTTGCATCTCTTCTTAAAAATGTTCATGGACTTGGAAAGGGCTCAAACAGTTTTGCTGTTCCGATCAGTAATTGATTTATTTAGATATGAGAATTTTTAAATGTTTGTTCTTTGTGGCCGACATTTTAAATTGTGTAGATGATAACTTTTGCCTATAAAATTTGATTCATCCACCTCCTTTGATAGGTCTGCCCATACATTACCTCCTTTGAGAATGTGGAACATTCCACATAGCGTACTTTTCCTTCTGGTTTTTAATTTTCTGGCTCCCAACCAAGAGGGTTGAGCATTTCTGTCACGCTGTCAGCCCTCTTATGTTTTCCCAGTACATATCTGACCGACTTTCTCCGGACTCTCTCTAGTTTCCTAATTTGCTCCTCTACGTACGGGTCCCATACTATTGCAAAATATCCCAGTATTGGTTTTACCATGGTCTTATATGCCCTTTCCTTTGTAGCTCCGTGGCTCCCCTTCAAGTTTCTTATCCCCCAATGCAATGTTCTCCATGCTTTCTTTGTCACGTATTCCACATTAATTTCCCGCCCAAAATCCTTGGTTATATACACTCCTAAGTACTTACAACTGTCGCATGCTTTATACTACGAGACCATAGAACTATGAGACTGCTTGAGAACTCGCGAACCTTTTCAAAAAATTTTGCGAAGGAGTTCATCACCGAATACATATGGCCGACCAATCCTTCCCTCATCAAGAGCGCTCGTTCTTCCACTTTTAAAACAATCTTACCCAGCGACGCACGATACCTTTTAATCATTGCATTTTCCCCATGAATGTCACAAATTTCCGTATTGAATCTCAAGTTTTTCGCCGCCGAAAATAGTAATACAGAACGAAACTTACATTTTGATATTTTTTATATTGCCGCTCTGATTTTGAAAGATTGCACGAGAAGGAGATAACAACGACAGCACGACCTTCCCACGAACACAGCCGGATACGTACTAAGTGAGCTGCTGAAAGCATTGTCACTTGAATCGAATAGATCCCCCCCCACTACTTCTCGTACTTAAATGTAGATTACTTCATGGACAGCCGTCATTAGCCTATTCGAGTCAATTATCAGGATCCCTTCGTTGTGTTTGCAAGAAAGACTTGCTCCACCTTCCCTATTTTATTATTTAGCACGAAAGGTGAATTATAGGCAATGGTACATACTATTAAAATACTCTATTTTTAAAGAGTTAATTCTGTAAGTCTAATCTTTCTATAGAAAAAATGGTTAGAGGGTAATTGCCAACTATCTTTGCCGATACGCCTTTTTAATACTACGCTTGCTAAATTTACAGGAAAACCGGAAGCATTTTCATGAGTAATTATTTGATAAGATTAACAGTTGCAGGCTGGACGTAGTGGAAGGAATCCATAATGAATGAAAGATATGCACTTTTACACAAAAATATTTATTAGTATTATTTGTATTAATAGTATTAGTTTAATTTAATATTATAATAGTATTAGTTTATTAGTATTAATAGTATTAGTATTTATTAGTAATTATTTGATAGAATTACACTACGGTATTGAAACGATCATCATAACAGGTTATCAATCCGACAATATGTTTTCTGTTTATCTCTGAAACGATCTTCCACGCTCCAATTTCTTCACACCCTTGTGGTTTCTAACTCAAAAATTCCTTATTGTTCTGTCTCTTACGCCGTCCTGCAGAGTTCTTCTCTCGTGAGGTCCTTTCAAATCGGGTTTTACCAAGTGAAATGTCTCAATATCTATTCTATTAATTTTCCTCTCGTTGTAGTATAATCCCATCATAAGGTTCTCTCTCGATTCCTTTTAGGAACGCTTATTCATTAGTTCTTCCCTATTTGTTATAAAAAAAGAAGGCGCAACCAGTTGGACGGTGCTCAGACACATTTATTGATGACAATCTTACGTTTGCAGTGAGAATATTGGTTAAAACATCTACGTTCTCCAAGCCATCCTGTCAAATCAAACGATAGGAAAACATTAAGTAAATGCACTTCGGCTCACTTAATCGAGCCCCTATAAACCCCAGAGTCCCAGTCGGCACTAGAGGTTCTGACTGTATCAAGCTACGCATCAATTGAAGTGCTATGCTCTAAGTACCTGGTGTCCGGTCACTTAAGCCTCGCTCAAGTTAATTGATCCCACGAAGTCGAATAAGTAGTCACATAATTGGATGTAATACTTAAAAGAAGAAGTAATCATGTGATGGTTTGCTATTTAAGGCCACCTCCTAATAAGATTTCTTCAGGGGAACGTAGTGGGGAGTGTGGATGAATCATTCAGAGTAATTCAAGACGTGCAGTTGCAATGGTGTTTGAAAATATCGCCTTTGAAATCGCCCCTCTTCTCTTGGCTTAAGTAAAATATTATTCGCTGTCTATTAAGACTATGTGGTGTCTTGGGAGGGTATTATTTGAAGATAAGTTTGTATTTGATTCGAATTTGCGAAATACTTATCTAAAACTTTAATCAACGCATACGTTTACTGTGTTATTGTGTAAAATATGTGAGCACCACAATAAACCAATAGTTTTCTTTTCTGAATGAATTGAAATTTCAAATAGCTTTGTTGCTATCTACATGACATCATAAGTGTTTTATGTTGGAAATTTAAAACAGTGAATTATTCTCTGGGTCTCCACCGGGTAATTTTCTCATAGCTTTCAACATACGTCTCGAATGTCGCCTTTAGAGACGAGGGTGAACATCAAAGCTATAGAACTCACCATGAATATACTATGGGAAAGTAGTGGAACGTTAATGACATTTAATATAGTTTGACCATAAATTTGGGATCATTTTAATTAATTAAATATGAGGAGAAATTCAAATGAAATACTTGATACCATGTCGTGTTTTGGAGTACTTCTAAGTCGAGAAGGATATACCAAAAAGTTTTGTTTTCTCATTAGTTGCTGCTCAGTGGAGCTTAATTTGATAACTATCTTCGCAGAATCAGAGACTGCTTTGATACGTCATATGCATACATCCGCCTGGAACTAAAATATAGGCCGGAGGAACAATAACGAGTATAATCGAAGAGTAGGTAATGTTTGTTACTTGGAATTGCCTTGCAAAAAGTACTGCAGTTCGGAAAGGAGAATGACATTTGGGGGTTCATTCCCTGAATAAGAATGTGCCCTTACTACTATTCAAATATTGCTCCACGAACTTCGAGATGAAAATAAAAACATAGACTCAGTAGTTTTCTATAACATGAGCCCTATTTATGAAGTATTGAATCACCCAATGCATTTTTATTTTAACTTTCGTATTCCTCCAGCATAATGAAAAAGAAACAAGTCCTTTTGGATTTCTTAGTACAATTAAAACCGCTGAAGGTTTTTTCAGGTGATTTGGTATTAATTTATTTCAAAACCATCGGTCAACCTCAAGTTAAAAATTTCGAATTCCGAGTCTGTCGTTAATGTGCAAGTAACTCCAAAAAAATTTGACGTTCAATGTGTAGAAAATTTTTAAATTGTCGGGATCGGCATTTCATTGGGCGAACTTGAATGCATTTTACCGAGTTGAAACTTATTCTCACACTGAAAGCAGCATTATCAACCGATACTATTTATATGCTATGATGTGTTGTGCTAACAGTGCTATTTTATACCTAACAGCAATGATTCAATTACATTAATGTAATGCCTGGGTTTAATGTCGGGCGCATACCCGGTCATTAAGTGGCATTGAACTAAAGTCTCACATTTTCTATATCATTTAGTGCCTCAACTTCCTGAAGCGGCTTCCTCTTCTGATACGGAGCATCGAACCTCTTTACGGCGAGTGTCGGGAGGAAGAAACTAGGACATGGGCCTCTTATTTACTTCACGCCTGCCATGAGCATGAGGTCATCTGGTAAGACTTTTTTCATCTGCTTTCAAAGCTCTCTTTCCTGATGGACTAGCCTGTCTGTGATAATTTCAAGTGTTTAAAAGTAATGCAGTTTAGTTTTAATTTGCGCAGTAAAAGTAAAAGACCTTCAACTATTTTACAAATCCATATCAATTCAATTTGCTACGATCGTGATAAAAAGTGTGCGACGAGAGTCTCTCTTTTACCCTCAAGGGTCCTCGCGGCGAATACGACTTGGGACGAGGACGCCTAAAATTGCAGACGCCGGTTTTTACGGGTTTCGCTCCATTGCTCCACGTAACAGGCATTCTTCCTTCCCTTCTGGTTTCTCCCTCTCCTTTCCCCGACCCGTCCCACGGGACCAGTTGACCGTGCTTCGTTAAGTCGAGCCTCAAGTGTCCCCATCCGTCCGTAGCCGGACTCCCGTTATAACGCCGTCACACACCACTTGGGTATTTAATGTCACAGGCTACCGGGCTCTGTTCCCCGCTTCCATCATCCCCCTCTTCCCCAGACTTATATACTCCCGTGAGCTCAGCTGCCGCCGTACCAAATCATTTCCTGCGACACCCCCCCCCCCCTCCCTCCTCCCTGGCCACTGCCGCTCGCTCCCTTTAAAACCACACACACACACACGCGCGCGCGCAATCTCCTCCCGCGTCGTGCTGTCAGCCCTCGTTTCGGACGATTTCGGATTTATTAATCGCATCGCTGATGACCCATGGCAGTTTTTGGCAAATTAATTCATGGGAGTAAAAAGGCATGGGCAAATCGCATTTGCGCGAGTCGCCCGATGATGATCTTATTGGGGCATGTTCCAGCGATCGGTGCGTGAATGTCGAAGGATGCCACTCCGCCGGGAAACTCGTTCCTGTGGCAGATGAATCTTCAAAACTCTCTTAATTAGCGACGTATGAACTTTTTTGAAATGCAGGATGGCAAACGAGTATGATTTACGGGTAATTTAGCAAAAACTTTTTTTTTCAACTTATCGCGCGTAGTTCTTCAAATTTTTTTCGAATAACCGCTCATAAAACTTTTGCGTGAAAATTATCCATGAATAGCAAACGAGTTTTCTAGCCCGGAATATGAATTGAGATCTCTCCATTCCCATTGACTGGAGGAAATCTTCATCCACCCACATTATTCTTTTCATGGCGACTTTCCAGAGAAAGTTGTTCAAAGGTTCCAGGGGTTCAACTATATTCCACGTAGCATTTAAGTTGGGATTATTTTCACTCGATGAGTCTTAACGAAGGAGGAGGCAGATTCGATTTTTACCTCTAAACGGTGAATCTTCACCGTTACTGGAACTTAACTCATTATATCCTAGAAATTACACACTGCTGGAGACAGGATGTAGTGAACGCTAAGGATCTAACGTCGTAATCGTTCTAATATCATATATCATATATTTTGGTTTCTGATGGTACCTCTTCCCCAATACAGTGAAGTGAATTCTTTTCTATAAATAGAGAAACATAAAACAAAAATCAAGAAACCCCCTACATAGTGAAGTCTTAAATAAGTTTTTTTTTGGCTTACTTGGTACGCTTCGTTAATTTAAGTTTAGCTTTGGGAAACGATTAGTAGGAGGCAAACCAGCCAACCGGGCCGGCACCGGTAGGCATTTGCCGGGCAATGAAGCTGAAGGATTCTCACCGGGTGGGGCGGCTTGGTAAGCTTCAAAGGTTATAATGAGGCCGAGGGGGAAGAAGGGATGAGAGAGGTTATCGGGAATCTCATTTGGTCTCTCCTTGGGGAATTTTTTGAAAGTTAATCAGTCAGGAGTTCCTGGGGTTTCTGTCGCGCGCGGCCTCTTCGGAAGGCATCCCTCTCGAGGTCGTCCCTATCATTTCCATGGTCTCCTTACTCCTTAATCTGAGTGCCACGATATTAAGTCCCCCCCCCCTTCCTCCCGAAAAACTCTCTCACCCCTCCTAACCCGCGCCTAATGGCAATCCACGCCCACTTGGCTCCGCACTCCTTGTCGATGGGACAAGTCCGTAGAAGAGCGCGTCGGGCCCAAAGTCGCCCCCCCCCCCCCAATCCCTCGTCGCCTATGCGAATGTCCTTCGCTCTCCTTCTTTACGATTGCTCAGTTATTCATTTATACCACAGTGGGACTAGGGCGTCGACTGACTGCACTTGCGAGGAAGTGACTCACTCCGACGTTGCCTGCATTCCATTGTCAACTAGTCAAAGTAATGGGACGCAGATTCCCTGCAAGGTGGTCGAATATTCGGGGAAGGGCTGAATGTCTTGCTTAGCCTTCCCACCCATTCAGATCTCGTGTCAAAGAGATATGTGAACCTGTTGCGACGCATTGATTCGACGCGACGCGCTTCCAAAAGGGGCTGCACCATGAATTAGTTGCACCGCGCCGACGTTTATGAAGTTTCTAATTTCATTGTAATTTGAATAATATGTGAGTGTTAAGAGGTTTTGGATGCGAATGAGTTGCGTGACGTGACTGATGTTAACAAATCAAAATATTGAGAGACTGGTTCATTTAAACCGCGAGCTTGTCAAATGGTACTCTCTCAGTTACTTCGTATAGTTTGTTACGAATTTCGTTGACATCAATCATCAATAAGGCACGCAGTCACAGCCCATATTTGCGTTCAAATAAACTCTTGGTTGGTGTTTAAGGAATTTTTTCTCCGGCGATTCATGCAAATATTTTCTGCGTAATGGAGCAATTAGCATGCATTAAAATGTGATTTCGCAACGGTAACTAAAACGTCAGACGCGTCAAAAGAAGACTACTAGTCTTTCAGAATTGCGCATAATGTTAAGGACGAAAGAAACGGATTCGAAGACCTATCAGGACGAGCGCAGCGCAACATTTTTTTTACAAGTTTTAAAAACCCCACTTTCCATGTTTAAAAATGAGAAGAAATTACTTGTAGGACAAAAACTGCAGAATAGAATAATATAGGAAACGCCAAGGAATGACATAGCAAATAAATAAAGAGGCCAACGAAAAAATACGGGTTCAAATGAAGAAAATTAAGATTTATAAGACAGTAAGGTTTATGAGCTGGGGAAGCTATTCCTCCTCCCAGATTCATTTTAAATGGGAGAATTCGTAAAGATGAACCAAAATAGTGATGCTTTTGCCAATATTATTTTCTCATTCCTACCAAAGACTCAGTGGTACTCGCAAAATTTTAAGTCAGCAAGATAGGAATTAATTAGTAAAGGGTCTAAATGCATTTCAAAATGGTACGAAATATGACATTCACATGTAATTGAAAAAATATAACGCAGTGGACTTTTGGAGTAAGAATATTTCATCAAAAATATTTAGAGTATAAAGCGAAACTGAAATATAAAATGTAGAATAATATTGTGTTACGCTAACTCAAAACCTGACCTGGCTAAGATATATTCCAGAAATACGAGTAAGAAGTAGGTAAGCATTTATAAGAAGGATACAACGAAAGTGTAATGATAAGGTAAAAGAGCGCTGCTATTTATCGCTATGCTGTGTTTATGGGATATTCATGAGTTAGGTATGTCTTTAGAATTTGATTGTGCACAACAGCGGATAGCTATATTTGTGAAAGTTATGAACTTAATAATGCCACGATGTAATAGTAGATGAGTGAGTAGTTACGTAGTTAGTCAATGGTAGTCGACGAGTAGCTACGTCGGGAGCCACTCTCGGATCGCAGGTTGAAATATAGGTTAAATCTATTGTGTAAATTTGAGGGAATTTATTAATTCAGTGAAACTTGGAAGACATATATAGTTATATAATATATATTATTATAGTTATATGATATTATAATTATAATATATATTATATTTATTAATGTCATAGTATATAATAAAATACTCTTAAGTGTCCTTTTTTGTATTCATCTTCACCTATAGACTTATTATGTATATATACCTGTATAAATAGTTCGTAGAAACAGCCGTATGACAATTCACAAAATGTGGCGAGGAAGATTGGAACATACCGATTCTAAAGAGAAAAATGAAAAATTTGATTAGGCCGCAAAAAGAGCGTATTCATATGTACGAGCTTGCGATGGCAAACGCCAGCTCGTACATATGGCGTTTGCATTAAAGTTCTGGCTGCAAAGGAAATTGCATATGAGTTGGATTCATTTGCCAAAGAATCGCCTGCTCTTTGGAATAATAATACGACCGAACTTTAGAGTGAAAATAACGTAAGACAATAAACAGTTCACGGTGATAGATGTGGGCTGTGATTGTAACGAAATCATTGTCGAACATTCTATTATTAATTTTGCTTAATGGTTCTCCGAATGGGGAATCAAGACATCTCGTGGCGTTTTTTTGTTAACAATGACACGCTACTCCCACCTCGCCCTTTCCGCCGACTCATTCAAAAATCCGCGTGTGGGTCCCTCGATCTCCGTATATATATATATATTTTTTTTTTTGTTTGGATCCCATTGTCTCCAGGGGTGCGTGTTTGTGAATGAATGTCCATGAGAGAGAGAGAGAGAGAAAGATAGAAAGGGGATGGCTTTTGGGTGGGTGGAAGCCGGTGGGAAGGAGAGAAAGATATAGTGACCCCGAGATTTACGGCAGATGGTGCACACAGGCACAAGCACGCCGGGCTACAAAAAGAGCGTTCCCCGAAGTCTCTTCTGCCCCCTTCTCTCGCCGTCCCCTTTAATTCCAGCTCCATGGGTGCCCAGCGCCCCCATCCATGCACGGTATTTTCCCGCCCGTGGGACTACCCCACCCTTTGGGACGCCGCCGCAGGAATTCAATCGCGACGGTAGATTTAGTCGTGGTCACGGGAGGATTACTCTAAATTCATCTTTTCCAACAGACGTTAAAAAGCGCTTTGTTCAATGAGTTCCTATATATACGTTTTCAAACATTATCTAATGGAATTTCGTGTATTGTAAAAGGTTAAAGTGAATTGAAAAAGGTGAACTTAAAAAGCTAAGTGATATTCCACAGAGTTTTATTCGCACGGTACGACTACTTTCGACGCATGGTCGTCATTCTCGGGCACAAAGAACCTGTATCTGTGTTATGTATTAGTACCTGATGATGACACCCATGCGTCGAAAATAGTACCGTGGGAATAAAATTATTTGTAATATCACTTCGTGTTTTAAGTTTTCATTTTCCTGTGGACATGAATATCCACATAGTTCACCCTAAAACCATCAAGTATAGACTAATAGGGCATATCTGGTCTAAATTATCGTGTTCTACAGTCAATTCTAACTTCAGTTTCTCAATGAAATATTGAAATTTACGACACGAGAATTTGTATACCATTGACTTGAAAATCCGAACATAAATTTAGAAAAATAACTTCGACAACATTTTCTTTTAAATAACTTCGATTCTAATTATGGGTCGAAACTATTTTAACCAATCATTAAGTACAGATGATGATTGCATGAGTATCTTCAAGAGACTGTGATAGAAACATGTTACAAAACTTGTCGTAAAATAAGGTTTATCCTGATACAAATTCTAGAATTCTCAAATGATTTAGTAAACAATTCGTATACTCGAATGTATATGGATTAAACGTTTGGTAAATATATTAAAATCAACAAAAATATTATAATAATCAAAGTATATTGGCATTCAACTGTTAAGGAAATTCAAATTTTCTTCTGCGCACTTATATCTTCGGTGACATATGTTTTATATTAAATTAAAATCCTCGGTTATTAGGAAATCGAGATACTCTCTATCTATGATTGCACGTCTTCCGGGTGTTCACCGCGTGGTATGTTATCTCTCGATTCAGACTTCGCCCTGAAGACGCCTGCGAGAAAGCTGGAGAAACGGTTGTTGAGAGATAACATACCGCGCAGTGGAAGCCCGGGAGACATACAGCCTTCAATATCCATGCACCGCGAAAGCCTTCACACCAACTCTCTATCTATGAAGGAATGGCCAATGAAACAAAGAATTTAATCCTCAAGTCCCAATTACTCAGAATTTATTGGATGAGAAGAATTAAATTCAGTTTTTAAAGTAGTAATACTTATTTAACACATGCAGATGAGCCTAATTGCGGCTATTTTGTTGTATCACCTAAATTATTTTCCATATTTCATTCTACTAGGTCTTGGAATAAGTGTGCTAGGTAAAGTAAGATCTGGTGCTTTCCCGGCGAATGATGTGGATGAAGTTCTCTCGGGTTGACAACTAGGTAACATTACTGATGGTGTTTCATTTATTTATTTTTGAAAAGCATTTTTTTAGGTTGATCTTGATTCCTGCTGGTGTATGCCCTAATTATAGACTCGTGTAGACTAGGTGTATTGTTGGCCATGCTGTATTGTTTTCCAATTCAAAATGTTAGATAATAGCTGTTTGGGGAAAACGTTAATTATTTTCATTCAGCTTAATTAGAATTTAATTAGCTTTATTCTGGAAGAGGTGGCCAGGGGTTGCTTCAGATCTCGCATAAAAAAGAATTATAAAAAGAATAAAAAAGAACAGACATGAAAATATATTTTGTCGGTTAAAAAATGATTAAATTAAAAGCGACTCATCCTAATGAGGTCGCACCAAATTAAATCGCAGTTCATATACTTGGGTGATAAAATCAATTGTTTTTCAGATATAGTAAATGAAATGTACAGCTGGGTATGCCGTATTGGGAAAATAACATATGAAAACCACATAAAGATTTTAACGTGCTTAAAAATTTGATTATGACATGAATGGCGAAAACCATGTATTTCTGTAAGACTGTAAAAAATTAGAGGGTCACTTTTTCTACAAATACATAGGTTTCATTATTCATATTATAAAAATATTTATTTTAACTTTATAGCTTATATACGATAAAAATAACAACTTCTTTGCCTCAATCTTTTCACATTCACTTTCCTTAATTCTTAGAATTTCTCCAACACTAATTCACCTTATACTATCATGAACTGCACTTCATCGCCTATTTTCCTTTTAAAAAATTTCATCATTTATTCATCCACATTCTCAACAATGTTAAAAAGCCTCAACATCTAGATTCACTCATTTTACCCTACGACCGATTTTAGTTGATTTCGAAATTAGCTTAAAATTAGATATTTAAAGTAAAATTATCCTCCGTTTTTCATACTTATGAAAATATTATAACGAGTCTTTTAGCAAGCTTAAATGTTTTAAGTTTCTACCAAGTTTACTAATACTAGAAATGAGTTCTAATATAAAATATTTCTATATTCTAAATATTTGAATGCAAAGGCAAAGAATCAAATGACCCCCCGGTGTGATTGCGTATCTACTTTAGCATATGGATAGTAGGACGTATTCGATAGAAAATTCAATTTTTATATGCTCGTAAACTATTTTAATTCTGTTCTCTCTTAAATGTGAAGTATTTTATAATTCAGATAAGATAAATTAAGTAACTTACCACGGAAGAAGTCTATCTCTTTATGAAGAATTTTCGGTCACAGCGTCAATTCTGAAAAATAATAACACAGGGTTTAAAAATCCAGAATCGATCAAACTTATTTTATATATATATTATAAATATAGTTTGATTGTGGTAAGAAAATAAAAATAAAAATAAATAATTATGCAATATGGTTTATTCTCCCACATTAATGTTTATAAACAATTATTTTATGAATACATGGTAGATTTTCACCTGATCTATGTTCTCAAAATGTTGACGCAGTGGCTCAATAATTCCATCTAATAGAGAGGAACTAATGATAAACCGGATAAATTGTGAAATACTTCGAACCGCCTAAAGGAAAATTATGAACTACCCTTACTAGACAAAAGGGAAAATAATAGGACAAGTGTTGATGTGTGATGGTTTAGTGAAGACCGTTTTGAAAGAGAGGCTAGTGAGCAAGGTACATAAGAAATAGATCATGTGTAATGATTGGATGTAGTTAAAAAAAATAGGAAGAGGTTGAAAGTAGACAGGATTATTGTTTGGTGAGTTGCTTAAAACCAATTATCGGGTTGATAATCTATGATAACGAAGAGCAGGGATCACTTTGAATATCCGAGACTCTAAATGCGGGATTAGCTCTAGAACAAGTCTTTAAGACCAATGGATTTCTTGATAGTTGCATAGTTCTTTTAGAGTGCAATTACTTTTAAAAAATTGGTCGTTTTTTTACATCCTCATAAATCAGTCATAAAAAGCTGAATAACATGAAATTTCTTTTGAATCCAAGATTTACTTACCCGTCGTGATTTCCATTCTAGAAAAACATTCAAGTAAAGTACTAGTATTACATAAGCCATGATTTTTAACTACCTAACTCGAGCAGAAAAGTATAGGACCGCTCATCAACTTGAATTATGTCCAAAACTAGTTTGCTGTTTGTAATCATTCAAGGAATTTTATCTCATTTCCCCATGACCCAATTACAGGACCGATTGTATTTAAGAATCGCACTCATTAGTCACACGCTCCGTAACTCTGGTAGGAGGCTGTCTTAAAGAAATATCACCCTGTTTCGCAAGACTTAAAAATTAAGATCCTTGATTTGATTCTGCCCAAGAGAGGCGTGAGGAAGAGTTAAACCCTAACTTCCGGGGAAGAAATTTTTAAACATTATAAGTTTTTCAGTAATTTCCTTTTCCATATAACAAGTAAAGTTTACATTTGTCTTCTTTATTCATCCGGTTCTTTGCTTTATGGATTAAGTCTTTTTTTACATTTTCAAATCAAGCTTTTCCTAATTTTTTACAAAATTTTGAAGTAAAATGCATTTAATTTATTTTTTAATTACATTTGTCTTCCGAATTCCACGAGGATTAACCTATTATTTATGAAAATTAGATAACCAGCAAATGAGCGATTTATGCTTTCTTGATTTTTCGTATTATCGAGATTTAAGTACGCCGACAAATATACGTTGAAAACCTTTTACCATGACTTCATTTTTAACATCACGCTTATTTCACCTTCAAAATATTGGTTTACTCTTTGAGATGAACGAAATATCTTAAAGTAAATTCTCTTGTATTTGATTTTCAGTTCTCTTCCTTCTGAAGTGATTTATTCACATGTTTAACGTATATTTCAATCAGCGTATTCAACCTGGATATGAGTGATTGATGTAGAAATTGTGAGAATTGCTTACAGAAGCAAAGCAGGGAGATAAATAGGATAGGGATGAAGGTCGACTGACGGGGTTCCTCCACGCGACGCTAAGTGCGCTTTGGAAAGTTGGGGGGGAGGGGG
>WURS02038761.1:0-11332 GCA_011762765.2 Rhinocypha anisoptera
AACGAATCCCATAACCCCAAAGAGACCAGACCCAACTCTGGGGACCGCTCGATAGTGGCGGATTCCTTCCAGGCCCTTAGTACTCTCGTGCGTCCAATTCCTTGGTTTACGTTGGAAGATTCGTCGTCGGATTCACTCTCGCAAGCTCCTACCACACAGGATTGTGGTAAAGGTGACGCCCGGTGCTCAAGAATACTTGGGAAGGGGTGACCACCAGTACCAATCAATGGAGCTGGTGTGGTTTCTAATTCAGTTGGGGCCAGAGCCCGAATTGGTCGCCCCCGCTGGGGTCCGGGCCAGGTGCCCTTCTCCCAACGAGAGCTTAAGAACTCCGACAGAGCTTCGGGTTAGCACTTGCAGGGAATAATTGCTCATCACCGGGGAATCCAGACGAAGCCGCGAGCCCCAGCGAAGAGCTTGATCTCCCCGGCCGGAGTTTACTTCATTCAGCAAACGATCCCAACCACACAGTTGGAGATGTTAAAGACTATAGGTGACAAAAATTGCCAGATATTTAATGATTGTTTGTTCCCTGCAAAACCCCCTGTTCCTTCTCCGCCATTATCAGTCAACCTCAGCAATAACCTGTTAACCACTGCAATCATACTGCTTATGCCTATCGTTTGCCTTTTTCTTGACCCTCCTTTTTTCTTCCTCCTCTTTCAATCAACTCCACTTCTCCGAGCAACCCACACCACCCTCATTTTTTTCTGCATTATCCATATATTTGATAGGTTACCCCATTACGGGATGATGACGTTACTAACGTCGAAACCCGGGTGGTGATTATTTTTGTTTTCATTTCTGTGGACGCATTGTAAAAGTTTTAACAAGGAATATAATCTGAGGCTCTCCTTGATTCCTGTCGTCAGCCTTGTTCTTCGTTCCCCTGTTTGCCTGAGTTGGTGACTTGGAGTGAGTCTGCCTCGATGTTACGCTCTCGTCCATCCTGTAAGTATGTCCACGAACTTTCGTTCTTCTTTTCCTATAATTATCTGTGATATTTTATCTGTGTGTGAGTGCTTTTAGATTTCTGATACCGGATCCCTTCTCTATTTATCGGTCCGAAAATTTGTCTGAGGACTTTTCGTCCCCGTTTCTCTTATTTCTTAAATTTTTGACTCATTACTCAACTCCGATAATTTTTATTTATTTGTCGGACGCATGCAGCCCTCGCCCCCATTTTCCTCCACCTCGGTCTCTTCTCGAGGCGATCATCCAAGTCTCGATTCTGAAATATAAGCGCTGGTTTCATCGCCCCCTGACCCTCTTCTCGTCTCCCGTGTTATACCCTTCAGCGAGCCGCCCCAAGGGGGCGTGGGAGCAGGAGGTAGTCGAGCAATCACCCGGTACGCATTACCACGTGCACATATTAGATATATTTAGACATTTACATCATGGAGAGACGCCACATATATGTATTATACTTTTACGTATATGTATTATTATTATTACGACTTTGAAGTGTATATCAAGTCCTCAATTATGCTTTATGTTTAAACCAATCGCGCGCCACCGCGGAAAATTCACGTGGTTTCAATGACCGAACAGCTTTCTCTCTCTCTCTCTATTGCGCAGCCAGGAGGCTCGCTCACTCTACCCACTCACCATTATAACTCTATGGGTGCACCACACACCACGTTCTCGCCAACGAGAGCAATGGTGACCACAAATGAGATCCCCGGTAGTAGTCCCCACCGCTACCCTCACCCCCCTGTCATCCAGCGACGTGCCACATCGGCGGTGGCTCCTTTCGGAGGTGGATGAGGGAGGGTGGATTTGGGGGGAGACTGGCCCTTGAAATAGGAGGAAAAGGGGGGGATCTCTCTCTCCCCCTCTCCCCCCACCCTCTCTCTCGAGGCGGATCGAACAGTGTCAGAAAGCGAAAGGAAATGAATGCACATTGCGTGTGTCAAAGATCTTCGGAGGCACCATAAGAGGAAAATTGACGTGGTGACGTGGATGTTAGATTAATAATTGCTTTAGCAAATGAAGCATTTGCGTAAAGGAAGGAGTTCATTAGAGGGACTTTAACCGAATAGTTGAAGTCCATTATATGGGCCCGAAACCTGGTCCACGAAGGAGGAAGAACGATGAGCATAGATTGGAGGCGTTTGAGATGTTGGTTTGACGAAGGATGGAGACGGTGAGGAGTGGGTGGAGAGAAAAACGAATGAAGAAATGCTAAGAATTGGTATCGAGAGGAGGAGGGGAGGCAATTGCTTCAAAAAATCCAATGAAGGCAAGAATTGTGAAGATGGAAGGGGTACTCGGAGAGGCAACGGGTTGTTGAAGGTTTTAATGGAGGATAGAATTGTTGGGTAAGCGGAGCAATGGTAGGAAGAGAGAGAATAGTGATTTTGGATAGAAGGATAGGTGGTGAGAAGCATGCGTGCAGATTTGAAGAGGGATTAAAGATAGATGCTACGCGGCCAATCTAATCTTAGGCCCTTCAAAAGCCTGCCTCAACCGATAGGTTTCCCTTTATTCACGTAAAAGATCCTTCTTGTGATTCACCCGAAAGTATGTGTTGAACACACCGATTGGGTGCGAATAATTGTCTCGGGGGTGGAATGCTCCCCACCCCACCCCACAGTCGGAGGGAGGAAGTAAAGCGTGAAATGGAAGAGAGAGAAAATATCAGAGATTCTGCCTAAGGAATAAATATTGGGAAACCTCATAAGAGTTGTAATTGATTTGGCAGGATTTATATTGAAGGCAGCTTCTTTACTCCAAAAGCAGTAAGAAGTACGAGGAGTAGACGTGGACACGATAGGAGTGAAGTGAGATGGGAGATAGTGGAGAGGGTGGGGGGGGGGAGAAGGGAGGGGAAAAGGAAAAAATAATGATAGCGTTGTGTTTCCCTTTAGTCATCATTTTTTGAAGGCATTGTCGCCGCAGTCACACATGTCTCTCTCCACTCTGCTGTTCTTTTCAAATCTTTACATGTTGTTACTCCCATAATATGTTTTTGCCATCCAGGAACTTCTTTCATAGCCTCCCCTTCCTTTTTTTCGTAGTAATTTTCTAGGAGTTGTTAGAAGGAAGTTGCTATGTCTCAAAGCTTATCAAACAAATTTAATCTTCCTTTTCTATCCATCTCTTTCATTAAATTCTTCCCCCTTCTTTAATTTCCCTCTCAGGGCCTCTAAATTACTTTTATCTCCATTTACGTCTATCCATCTTGTTCTAGTTATCCTTCTCTCCAACTCCACATTCTCATTGCTTCCAACCCCGAGACTTTACTATATATCCCCCCCGAGGTTCACCCCACGTCCGCATATAACAAAAGCCGCGTGGGCACTTCAAAATAAAATCGTTTTTGCGAAAGATTCTCCAATATCTTCCCTTTTTGTGGCGACGAAATAGAAGCGAATGTTCACCTGTAGATAAAGAATAAGTTATTGTGTATAAATTTGTATATGATATATGTTATATATATGCTGTTATTGTATATTATGTTGATAGAATAATAGATATAAAAATTAGCATGGTACCAAAGAATTCTCTAGTCATCCGGGTAAATAATCCTATGGTAATGATCATGAGAGTGAGGAGGTGGTGGAAAGGATAGAAGAATTAATAAAGGAAGATGTTGCAAAATTGTAATGGCAGACTAGAGTGCAATTGTAAGAGAAGAGCGCGTAGATGGAATTGTGGGTAAATATTGTCTTGGAAGAAAAAATAGGTGAAACCGCGGAGCTGAGATGCATATTAACTTCCACGCTCAACTGTGTGAGACCATTGGACAACTTACGACAGATTTTTAAGCAAATGCACGATTTGTTAGTAATTATCGTACAGTTAGCAAGTTGAGTCCTCAAACTCTCAAGGATTGGGATAACCACCTGAGAAATTCTCGCATGGCACGAGAGTCTCCCACCCTCGCTACTCTTCTCAAATATCTTATAAAAGCCACAACCTACATTTGTTTCAAAATCAAAGGGTTAAACTAATACAAATTTCAGAGATAATGTTTTATGTAGGTTAGAAGTAGAGTGGCAATGTTGAGTATGAATGTAAAGTTTCAGGCCATCTACTTATAAAAATTATGCTTTTGCATTTCCTGAGTGTTGAAGGATCATTTCCAAGAAGTTTATTTAAATCAAGAGGGGAAATTTAAAGAGAATATAAATAACATATTAATATTATTAAACAACGGCTTGTTCACAGGAGAAATCGATTCGCCAAATGCCATCCTCGGAGAGAAAGAGAGAGAAATACAGTGCCTCAACTTTATAATTTACCTCGAGTGGATTTGCTGAATTTTCCAGTGCCTTTCGTGATTAGTTGCCATTGATGCAGAGAGAAAATATTGAATCACCGATCGTGAAGCCCCTTGTAGTGCGCCTATTATAATATTAGCACGCGATGAACGTGAATTATTGGCGAATACATTCTGTTGTCGACCTGTGAGGTATGGCGTGAGCCAATTATGAAGGAAAGCAATGCAATAATTTCTTCATCATATTAATCAAATTCACTGAGGATGCCGTCACTTGGTGGAATTTCATAATGACTATAAAAAAAATATTAGTTTTGCTTGTATGTATTTCCACAAAATTATTTTACGCTACAAGTTTCGACGGATTGCCGTCATCACCGGATGATGACGGTAATCCGTTATCACGACGGAAACCGGTCGTGCAAAATTATTCCGTGGGAATACATCCTAGCAAAATAACATTTTTTATTATTGTCAAATGAACCAACGTATTTTGTGACGTGCGTGATCTGATTTACCGTAGTATGACGGGGTCCGCAATATGTCTTTCACCTCCTCATTAAAGTAACCCGCCTCAAATTTACACAATAAAGTTCACTGTGGAGGCCGTCACTTGGTGGAATTCCATGATAGAGTGATGGTTTTTTAAACCATCACTCTATCACTTTTAAACCACCACCCCTCTCCCCTCCCCTCACCTCTTACAATGTGTTTATTTATGTTTTTATTTAAGCTTGCTCTTCAAATATTCTTCACCAGATGATGGCGATCATCGCCGAAACCGGTCGTGTTTTGTAAATTTTTATCTTTTGTGGAAATATAACAGTTATTTAAAAAATCACCACTCTATCATGGAATTCCACCAAGTGATGGCCTCCACAGTGAACTTTAGTTATCTACTATTTACCCTATATGTTTATTAATATTTGAATAGGAAGTCCATGTTAGTATTCAATAAACTAGTGGTCAACTCCGATCACTTTGGAGGGGTATCTCAACCAGCAGGCATCTCGATTGGAATAAATCTCAACTGTTTCAGGAAAGGAGATCTCTTCTTTTGAATACATTGTGATTCGTGTATTCTGTACAGTCACCCAGCAGGAGTAGTGTGGAGCAATTTTAAAATCTCATTCTTCTACCAAGTCTTGACATTTTCTTTTTCAATGTCATCGATCTCATAAAATTCTTAAAATAAGGACAGAATATTGCCAATGATGACAGAATCATTCTGCTATGAAATAGTTAAGAAAATTGTTGGTATTAATATTGTGGCCTCATCAAAAATCACTCTTGTCAATGAATACTCTATTGGTTCTGAACCCAACATACCATTCAAACACACTGGCATACCTCATGCTTTCTCCTCAAAACTCTCTTGTAATCATTACAAGTATTCCATGCACCACTTTCTAAAGATTTTCTTCAAATTTAATGGGAATTTCTTTTTCCACTTCCATGGTTCTTTGTGACCAATAAAGTATTGTTGAAGGATCTTAGGTTTTCCCAGTAAATAGACTGGAGGAAGATTTCTTGGGTTTCTGACTGGGTCCAGGGTTTGGTTAGCACTGTTCAAAATTCAAAGGTTAAGTCTGCCATCGTCTTTGGGGAAATGACCTTGAAGGGACCACAAAACCTTTTCCTTGAAGAGTCATTCATCCTGAAGATGATGGCGGACTTAGCCTTTGAAACGTCAATGCTAATCAACCCCTGGACCCAAGAAATCTTCCTCCATATAAAGTGTTATTATTAGTAGAAAAACCATTACATACCAAATTACAAACAGGACATAAAAATGTTTTTGTTTAATGGGTAAATTTTATACAATGATTCATAGTAGTGATATTTTGTTTACAGGGTACACCATTGACTATTGTCATTTATCACCTTTTCATATCAGAGAAAAAAACCATATTGGACAAACATCTACTCAAGGTGGTTCTCAAACCCATGTCCTTTAGGTTAGTCTGCATGAAGGCTAACCTGTCCAGCTACAATGATTTTCTAGATATATAACATTATATAACCAAAATTGTAATACAGATGAAAATCATCCTTGATCATCAAGTATACTCCTTGTAAAATGATGCTTTAAATTAACCCAATTCTCTATTTGTCTAGGAATCTTTTTTAAAAAGATATAAGACCCATCAATCAATTTATATATGCATGAAATACATAGGTAAATACATAAAATTTTCAAAAGTGGTCACGAGGAATTAAGTAATTTGTCCACAGAATAGTACAGCTTGTCGTCTAGCTCCTTTTTTTACATTGATTTTAAAGTTAGATTTGTCTCTTTTATAAGGGAACTGAGTTAATACCCATAGCATTTGGGCCAAGGGCCATTGATTTAGTCCTTATAAAGGGGTGGTGAATATCAAAATACTGTCTGGTATAATGACTATGTATATTCCCATTTTTGTCATATAATTTTAGATTCTGTCTCACGTGTGACCCAGCAACCCATATATAGACACATGAATAAGGTTATGGGATAGCTGTCAACATGGATTACGGTGGGGCATGTCTGCAATAAGGCAAACAATGCATTTTTGAATCTTAAATATTACATCAGCATGTGGAGAGGAATCTCAAAGCAGAATGCTGTACAGGAGTTGGGAATAAAAAGCACCATAGTAAATTGCGACCAATACTTAAAGAGATACTGTCCATCTGATGCTTCTTATAATGACCCAGGGAAAGATGGAGTCAATCAAACTCACCCTTTGAGAGGTAAGTTCCAACTGCCTGCTTATTTAGGAGTTGTTGCCCTTTAATCGTGAAACAGGAGAAAGCTTTGCATACATTGTAGATTCGTGAAACAGCAGAAGGCTGTGCATACATTGTACATACAGTGAAAGAGCAGAAAGCTGTGCAAATATTGAAGATACATTTTACATACATTACGCTTTTCCCCAACAAGAGGGAAGTGGAAAACCCAACTGAGCCAAATAAATAAAAAAAATCATTCAGCAATAGATATCATCAGCACTTAAAAAGTGAAAAAAAAAAATTCAAAGGAAAAGCTCAAAGTTAAGTATAACATTCAGTAAACCACTTTCTTCTCACCTCTTATACCATTGCCCCATCACAAATTTAACACAGATTTCTTTTTCCTCACTCTCAGGGGAATCGCCTCTGTTCTTCCCCAACTGTTACTTCCACAACACTGGACCCTGATTTCCTGTTTGTTTGTGAATTTTGTGGATTGCACTGATTTGGCTCCCAAAATTCCACTGGGTTTTCACTGCCAAGTTGATGAGGTGCTTGGTCTCCTCTTTCTTCACCTCTGTTAGAAACTCTGTTGTCTACTACCTGGAGCCTCTATTGAAGCTGATCAATGTGGCGATGCCAGGTACGTATTACCTTCACTATTTTGCACCCTATAGTTCCTAGACCCATACATGTCTGTAACAGTACACTATGCCCAACTCTCCTGTCCACCCCTTTTGTCTTCAGCCCTAGCCATCACTTCGTCTCCCACCTCGAATATTCTCAGATTCGTTCCCTTGTGCCCCTGCTGTTGAGACTGCATTCGTTCGCCCACACTAGGTTTCACAAAGGCCAGCCTTAATCTTAGGAGCTGGCCAAACATCAGCTGACATGTAGAGACTCCTGTTGTTATGTGGGGGGGTAATCCTACAGTTAAAGAGGAAATGAGGTAAAGCTATGTGTAGAAGCACTTAGGAATAAGATAGAGTTTTAATATTATTTTTGAAGCACTTCACTAGGTTTTCTGCTGTGCCATTTGTTGCAGGTTGATATGGAGGAGAGAAAATGTGACGAATGCTATTCAATTTGCAAAACTCCTCAAATGATGATGAAGTAAATGGGGCACCATTATCTGAAACAATTTATTTTGGCAACCCAAAAGTGGCAAACACATACCTCAACTGAGAAAAAATCTCCTCAACTCCCCCATTCTTTATCCCCTACTTCTGGCCACTTTGTTGAGCTGTCTACAATTACCATAAATAGCTGGCCAAGGAAAGGTCCTGCAAGGTCAATATGAAGCCTAGCCTAGGGTTTTTATGACCAAAACCAAGATTTTAATGGTGCTCTATTGGGCATAGGTTTATTAGCTAAACATGAAATACATGATTTAGCCAAAGTTTCCAATTCTTGGTCCAAATTCGACCACCAAACATAAGACGTTGCTAATGACTTCATTTTCACAATGCCCTGATGGCTAGAGTGCAGCACTCCCAGTGTCTTTTCCCTCAACTGTTCTGGAATAATCACCCTGTTTCCCCACATTACACGCCCTTGTTCCACTGTCAACTCTTACCTCTGGTGAAACAAAGGTTTTAAGTAATTTCCCACATCTTCTGGCCAACCAAACATACAGTAGTCCAATATTTTGCTTACCACTGGATCCCTCCTAGTTTACCGACTAATAGCTTTAGCAGTAACTGTTAGAAATTCTCTTTCACCTGTCTATATTTAGGAAATGTCCTCCACCCAGGGCCCCTTAGTACACAAAGGTAATCCCATCAGCCACTTTATTTTCCTCTGCCTTCACACCTTGATCTTGTAATTATACCCTTGGAGAATTATTACCAAGCGTTGCAGCCTATTGGCTGCCATTTGGGGAATTCCCTTTTTGTCCCAAAAAATGTAAATAAGAGGCTTATGGTCCATTCACAAAACAAATTCCCAGCCTTACAGGTACTATGAAAATCGCATCACCCCGAAAACTAGTGCCAAAGTTTCTCTGTCGATCTGTCAATAGTTAAGCTCAACCTTGCTCAAGAATCGAGAAGCAAAAGCAATGGGACTCTCATCTCCATTAGGGTATTCATGCAATATCACTGCTCCCAACCCATATGGAGATGTATCACACTGCAAAATAACTGGCAGGAATGGATTATAATGAGCCAAAACCTGTGTAGATGTACTTGCCTGTCTTACTCTGGAAAATGTAGAATCACAATCTTTAGACCAATTCCATTCAGTTTTTTTCTCAACAATTGATGCAGGGGTGCTAAAGCCGAGACAAAATCAGGGATAAATTTAGAGTAGTACTCAACTGTCCCTAAAAAAACTCAGCTGAGAGACACCATCTGGGGTAGGGGAGTTTACAATGGCTTCAATTTTGCTAGTGGTGGAATGCAATCCTTCTTTGTCAACTCTGTGACCTAGAAATTCCACAGAGTCTAACATTAATTTGCATTTTTCTTCATTCGCTTTGAACTCCAGCCCACCAGCCTTCAAAGGACAAGATTAAGGTTTTCCATGTTCTTTTCACAATTTTTACCAGTTATTATTATATTGTCTTGGAAGCAAGCTATTCCCTTTAAACCTTGTAACACTTGGTCCATCATTCTCTGAAAAATTGCAGGGGCTGAGGCAACTCCAAATGACAGTCTATTGTACCTGTATAACCCTTTGTGTGTGCTCATTGTACAAAGAATTTTTAAGCTTTCATCTAAGGGAAAAGATGGAGTCAATCAAACTCACCCTTTGAGAGCTAAGTTCCAACTGCCTGCTCACTTAAGAGTTGTTGCCCTCTAATCGTGAAATAGGAGAAAGCTTTGCATAAATTGTAGATTCATGAAACAGCAGAAGGCTGTGCATACATTGTACATACAGTGAAATAACAGAAAGCTTTACATGCATTACACTTCTGACCAAAAAACACATGCTTCAAGATATTGTTTAACACATTTACATGATTACGATTTATTTGCCACAAACTTGGATGCTAACAGTTCTCAATGTACTATTGTCACAAATGACATTTCTGACCACTTTCCTATTCAAAGCAGTGTTCGATTGCACTCTCCCCACTCAGGCATGCTCTCAGTCTCCACTTTAGTGATTGTAACATCACCCACTTTTTGCATAATTGGAATCAACTTCATGGTCTGATATTTTCTTAGCTGGTACATTTGAGTACCAATTTAATTTATTTTATGAGAAATTCAGTCATTACTTTCCCATTAATTCCTGTTAAGAGAGGCCCAAGACCCCTCATGAAACCTCGTATAACTGATGAGATTATCCATCCATTTATCTAAAGGAGCTGATTATAAGGTGTAGGTCATTTAATAACACTTCCCTTCAGATGTATAAAAAAATAGCAAATAGGAATTATCGTAAAATGTTGACCATTGCAATAAGAAATTATAATAATGAAAGGCCAGCAACAAATCCCATGGAATATGAAAAATAGTGAAGGAATCAAATAATAGTCAATCTAACCTGCAGTTTCCTCAAATTAAAGACCATATAGGGAAGATTATCAAAGAACCCTTTGATCTTTCAGTCTATTTTGCTACACATTTCTCTTCCCGTCAGAAAATTAAATCAAACCTTACTCCTCTACCCCAGATTAATAACATTCCTATAATTTGCCCAACCATTTTTGTCTCCCTGTACTGAGCTTGAATTAAAACGTCTGGTACAAAATCTTGGAACTCACTTAAGTGCAGGAATAGATCAAATCCCTAGCTTAGTTACTGTAAAGTCCTTCTCAATTATTGAACATCTTCTCCTTTTTCTAATAAATGAATCTTTGAGACTTGGTATATTCCCACCCACTCTCAAAACAGCTAAATTCATTCCCCTTTTCAAAAATAAAGGTAACAGGCATGCTTTGAATTCTTATCATCCCATAGTCATTCTGAATCAGTCCCATAAAATATTTGAAAAAGTATTCTACAAGCTCTTAATCTCCATTGACTCCAATCAGGTACTTTCTCCCTCTCAGTATGGTTGATCTTTAACAGTGTTTCCAAATATTTAGCTCCTCCACTTCTTACAAATAAAAGAAGAGTCAATAATAGTCCACATTGAAAAAAGTTGGAGATGGTTGGATTGAATGTGATTACTGCTTCTACATAATGAGAACCTATGAAATTTCCACAAATAATACAATGTGCAAGATGGAGATTTATTATTTAATGGATGGCATTAAAGTTCCTGAATTTATATCTATCATCATCATCAGTACTTCAATCCGAAGATTAGTTGACTGCAGCCCTCCATCCTATCCTATCTAGTGCTAGCTCTCTTGCTTCTTGGTAGTTCTTCCTTCTAACGTCTCTAATAATTTTCCCTATATATTTGTCCCTCAGCCTTCCTCGAGGGGCCCTCCCCTCTATT
>WURS02038772.1:0-11332 GCA_011762765.2 Rhinocypha anisoptera
CACTCAGCTTGGGTTTAGCTGGAGGTGTCCGGAGGGTCGTCACCCGGTCTCGAATCCGGGTCCCCCGGTCAGTAGCCTAGCACTCTACCCACTGAGCTACCACGATCTCTAAAGAAATGCTAAAACATCAAAATTTTAATGCATTCCCCGAAGAAGCATTTGGGTTTATATGTTAGACTTAGAATTTATTACTTGTGCCATTGACATTGTGAAAATTAGTGATCATTCTTGATAATTTATGTGATATTATAACATGTATGCTTATGATCATAAATACCCCAAGATTTCAAGTGATGAATCCAAAGATAGGAAAACGATCGGCAGGCTCGATGAGAAGTAATGGGTTGTTGAAGGATGTTAATAGCCATGGGGAGGGAGGAGGAGAGTGGGCATGTTAGATACAACTATCTCAGGTAGATTCTATAAAACGCTGAAGATGGATTTGCAATTGCGAATATGCAATGATTGGCATAATTTGTTTCTGGGTACATAAAATACATATTCGATGGCAAACTATTAGTATAACTGAGAGAAATTCGAAGATTCTTATATGGGTTTCTGTCAAATATTCGAAATTTACCAGCCCTTAAAAAACAGGCTCATTAATGTGTGTCACAGGTTGAAAAATTTCACGCAAAAATAATTGCTTGGCCAAATCGGCTTAGTCTTTCGGAAACCTTGATTTTAACTGGCGGGACACGTTTGAAAACCCACTACCTAAATGCAGCGTGTTTTCAGCGTAAACCAGTGTACTTTGGTTTATATTTTAGACATGTGATTTTTTGTTCCCATCCTCGTCACTTAAGTCCAAACAATAATTAAATGTTGTGGAAAATTTCGACACTAAGTCATTCCATCCGTGGGTATTCATAACTTCCACTAAGTGAAGCCTGAGGTCGTTAACTTTACCCAAGTAATAAATAAAGAGGTCGTCTCGCACTAGCTAACATTAGAGCGCTTATCTTTCCCGCGTAGATAGGGCAGTCGGGATCCCTTATTTGGGTGGATAGCAGGTGCGAAAGGAATTCGCCGGCATCGAGAGTGAATGGCCCAGGGAAAGGGTCTAATTGTCATGCGCGACAGAGATAATTTCTCCTGTTACACCTTCTGACAATCGGGAGCAACTTCCCTCCGCGATGAGGTTTCTGAGATAAACCAACACGGCCCCAGAAGTACTTAGCGAGTGTCACGACTGCCTTCCATATGGAGCAACTCTGTCACTGTAAATAAAGGCAGCAGTTTTATTTCCCCAACGTGCTCCTTTCGCAGCCATCTGTATCTCCAATTCGAATTTCCGCCGGAATAAACTCGCAAGTGATTGTTGGTGGCGGCGGTGGTCATTCGTCCTCCCAGCGATGTCTTTTCTCCCCTCTGACCCCTCGAATTCTGACCTTGTTCCGTCAAAATAAAAGACAGCTAGTTTTACTTTAGGTCCACGTGGCAATGCCGAGGGCATAGTCGCATTTCGATTCAGGCACTGGACAGTGTAAAGGACTGTTTACACGATGCAATTACTTGCGCAAGTCCATTCAACGTGGAACCTGAAAAAATGCGAGAACGCTTGCACCAAATTAGGACACTGCTCAAGTTTTCGTGCTTACTCGACGAATTTTGGACGTGAATCTGTTCAGGCATTAATCTGCGCAAGTACTTGCGTCGTATGATCGGCCTTAAAAAAGTATGTTGTCAGTATTAAGGGTCCGTCGCGGAACATTAATATCTGATTATCAAGTGGCAAGACCGGATGTGAACAACCTCTAATGGGTGACCACAGTTCAGTGCCAATTTCGAAAAATCACGTTCGATAGTTAGAATTCAATGGCTGCTGCCTGGAATGAGATCTCGTTGTCTCAAATAGCCGCCAAGGGCACACAATACACCGTCTCACTTAATAAATATAGAAATTTTGATAAGAAAAAACATGGTAATTCCACAGGAGATTTTTTTATAATGACACGTCGTAGGTTTTGGCGTCGGACGCCATCATCAGGTTACCAAGTGATGATGGCGATATCACTTGGTAGCCTGATATGGAGTCCAACTTCGAAACGTAAGTCGTGTTGTAAATAAAAAAATTCTCCTATGGAATTACCAAGTGTTTTCTTCATATCCATATGCTGAGCTAATTCCACAATCTAAGTAATAAGTTACAAGATTTGCAATGTCCACTTTAAAAAACTTCTTTATTCCGACATGTTTCCGTGCATTACACCATTTTCAAGTCAGTTCAAGCTCATACAATTAAGTATATATAAGGGAACAAGGAGGGTGTGGGTTAGGGGCTATTGTGGTGGGTCACGCGGTGTTGGGAAGAGGCGTGGAGTGGCTAACTCCCAAGTCGACTGTTAGGGGGAGGCGTAAGTAAGCGAGGGGAGGGGGTTGGGATTTTGGTGAAGATGAGACAACTGGTGGGTTTGAATCTGTTACTCCGTCGCCGTCTTCTGCCACCGTCTTGTGCGGGTGGTGCGGGGTATTTTGAAGCCCGACCTCCGGGCGCGTGGAAGTTACGCCTAAGACAACGAATATAGAAATATCTAGCTGATGGGTTCTCGTTCGTCATTTTTCTTTAATCATCCAGAATATTTGTCCTGTACGCCTAAGTGCTTGACGATGTATGATGTTGTTACGTGGAATAGTTTTACTCTTTAAGCTATTGGTTCGGAAAGAGGGACAAATTCAACAATAAAGATCGTACTTTACCTTTTTTGTGTGTTTCTGTGATAGATGACATTTTGAGAGACATTAATGACGTACCTTTGAAATATTTTCATTATTTATGGGTGATTTTATTTTTCACCCATAACATTAAACACTTATTTCATCTTCGGGGATTATTTAATAGTGGAGTTGATTTTCCTTAGAGGTTTATTATTTCTCGATACGAAGGGTTGGGGAAAGAGCAGCCCACATACTGGATATTTTCCGCCCTATGACAAATTAGATTTATTTGGGGGAAGGTGGCGGTCTTTTTTTGACTGCAAATGACTTCACTAATGGATATGCTCTACAAATATGAACATTCAGAGCTCAGTCACATTAGATCCCTAATGGAATCCTGTATTAATATTTAATTATTTTCGTCGTGTAGTTGATTGAAGAGGCATTTATTCCGTGGAAGTGTTTCGTGTTGTTAATAATTAAAAGGCTTTGCTTTTCAGTGAATTTCAAAGATTTATTCACGCGAATAATCACTACGAAAATTAAAACACACTTGAAAATGATTCAGTGAAACTAGTCGCGTAAATAAATCATTGGAAAGCAAAGCTTGTGATTCTTACCAATATTTTCGTCCTTTTACGTGTATAGGGTATTTACACCTGGAAATCCCAAATTACCACCGCATATATTCTGGAAGCAGGAGCAGAACATAGAGGAGTAGATCATTATACGGTAACTTAAAGAAGATAGTTCATTGTAGCTAGTAATAGCCGTGACTTCTTGTACAGACTTTGTTTTCTTTCGCAATACTAAATGAAGCAGCGTGCAGGATTATCACTAACCTCAACCTTAAGGGGAATGGGTGAATTCTTGCCCTGTGGATGTTTTCACACTAGAGTCAATCACGAGATACACGAGTAATTGCGCCGAGATCATTCTCCATCCTTGAACCGTTTCGTCATGTAAGTCGAGGTTTTGTGTGCATTTACTGAAAATGAATGACAAAATAGAAAAATAGATAAGTGAAATGATTCTTTAAACGACAGGATCGCTTGGGCGTTCACGGTTCTGTAATGTTGGACGGATAATAAGCCCGGAGTGCTGAGTCTATTAATAGGGACCCAATTTAGGCGGGAACTTTGCAATAAACTTTGAGACATTAGGCTGTAGGGTGTCAAATATGTTTAATAGCTCTCTGAAATATGGAAAAGTTGAATATTTACCGGAAAAATCAAGGGGGAGTTGTAAATCTTATTAAATAGTTACCCTCAGAGATGGTTTCCGGCTTAACTAAGTGAAATTACTTTTGTTTGTTTTGTGAAATTGCAGTGTTTTTTCTGTTCCTCAAGAATACTTAATCCTAGTTAATTAATGAGCGTTTACGTTGATTTATTATTCATTTAATTGGCGGTTGTGGACCGGACAGCTGTGGTTTTGATGGGTCCTGAACACTGTAATAGTTCCGTGGTCTATTTACTTTGCCTGCCTGTGATGCATCCTTCTCTCCCAGTACCCCTTATTCTCTCTTCCACCCTTCTCTTCTCTCTTCTTCGTCATTTCTTCCTTGATCGTGTACATCACCCCTACAAGTCTTCTCTCTAAGTTGTGGGTAGGGTGTTCAGCATCAAGCGTACTACTAAAAGTTTAGTTATCCTAAGTAATCCAGGTCAGATTATATGCCAAGTAGGCTTCCAAGTAATCCAGGTGACTTTTATGGAATACGGATTTGATATGTGTAATTTTCTTCTTTGTTTTATGCGTAATAAGAGTCTTGGATCTTTTAGTAATATTTCATCCACGGAATGGACACATCCAATGTCAGTATTTCATACCTTGCTTACGACTACGGAGCCTCAGTGCAGTTTGAGCCAAGGACTCTTCAGGGATTAGATTATATGATTAAGCTCCAATCTCATAGTAGCAGTATTTTTTGTTTTATAGGGTGCATCGACGACTATGGTCATTTCGCACCTGTCCAAGTTATAGAAAAACTACTGTGGACAAACACAACATACATGCCCTGGCCGGGATTCGAACCCGCGACCTTTGGGTTAGCTGGCGAGCACGCTACCCACCAGGCTAACCCGGCCGGCGATCAATCTCATTACATGATGCACACTTTCCTTTGCCACACTCTCCGAAATAATTTCCTAAATTACACGAAGGGACGGGAGTCTTCGAAGGGTGTAAAGGAGTCATAAACTTCACTTTCAGTATTTATTTATGGTTCGCTTTCCTTTTGGCAACCCGTAGGTGGCTGGCGTATTGTTTCATGGACATCGAAACCCTTCGGGATCTGTAGAGTCGTTGCCAATGAGAGATGACGTCTGGTCTAAAATTAAGGTGTAACGATGTGTGTATGGGTAGGTATAATGGTCAGTAAACCCTGAGATATAAAAATATACCCAACTACCCCTTGCCCTAAATTCCACGGCCAGGAACTCTCATTGCTATAATTCTCGAAGCCTCGAAATCCAGTTGGGGTTCGAATCCCTTTCCCAGAATGTGTGTCGAATGATTTCCATCAACTTGATGGGGTCATTGGCATGGCACGGGAAGTATTATTGAATTTCCAAGATTAAATTTGGAGTCGAAACACGGACGACTGTGGGCAACATGGAACTCATTACGGGGAGGTGATAAAATACACTCTGCTTCGAAGCAATTGCGGAGGCCAAATTGGAAGATTAAGTATGGACTGCTGCAAAATACTTTCGATATCTTTTAGCACCCAATTTATAATCACGCTGGTATTCGTTTGGAGGTCGTTCATTTTTTTTCGAGGTGTGATGGCATGTGGTTTTGCTATACGTTTGCATTTAAACTTTTCTGATCGCGAGTCTGCGCATTGTAATCGTCCCGTATGACCTATAACCATGTACATATGAACTACCACTCTCATTGAACGAGGGCTTGTGTTATGGTTTCATTTAATTCTGTATTACATCTTGTCACATGTCATTTTAATTTGTCATTGCATTAAAAAAACCACGAAATTCAACCGGAAAGTTTGTATGACAGTGGATAGAACCCATCTCGTACACAATAGGACGCGTTAAATTATCGCATGGGGGTACTGGAGGGACATTCCTCTCGCTGTGCCGTCTGCGGCACTTGGCACTGAGTTTGGGTAACCCAGAAAATCATACCGCCAGAGAAGTTTTCTACACTCGTGTGCGTGAATGTGACCCGGATCTAAACCTCGGTTTGCCGTTCATTGGCCTAGCTGCCTACCTACACTACATCGCTGTGGTGCTGCATGGCTTCGCCATTTAACTGGATTATGCTTTGTCCATGTAACAAGAACCCTTAGAGTCAGAGGGGTGTCGGTAATCATTTCCTTACCTTCGTTCTTCGAGCAATTGGCTTCTGAGAGAGAAGTGCTTGATATATTACACTAGAGGTGGCGTCGGTGGACCACGCCCCCCTCCCCCCGCAGACTCCGTGTGTCTGAGTTGGAAGGGGGAGACAGAGAAAGTGATCGGCACGCGCGAGGGGGCATAAACGACCCCCTGGGGTGGGGGGATCGTGAAGATTCTAACCTTGGTGGGTCCACCACGGTCAAGAGGGGGAGGAAAAACGTTTTTATCTTAAAATAATTTGTAGACTTTGTACAGGAGAAAAAATGGTAGCATGAATAGATAATGGATGCGATTTTTTTAGGTTTCTTTTAGCTCGACTAACTTTACTACACGTAACGGGAAGGGACCGTGCTTGAGAGATGCGTAACATGTGAGATTCGAAATAAGAAATTGATTTTTTTAACAAATGTTTTATAAGTATGGGATTCAGCAAGAACCAGCCGCTTCCATCATTCTGGTTCCCTAATCAAAGTATCGTGAAAATATGTAGCTAATTGCGGATCGGGATTTTATCATCGATTGGTCTTTCCTGGCAAATATCTACTCGTTTGCATGCATCGATCTCCGCTTACATCTGCTAGTGTCCAAACATTAAATGGGCTAACGGCTTTTGGCAGCTTGCGGGTTTTGTTTCCGAGCCATAAGCTGTTTCTTCTCTTGAAAACTCTCTTTTTATAATTCGTTATCCCATCTGCATTTGGCCATTAGAAAGATGCCAACTATTTTTCATTTTCTTGCGTGATTTATGGGCAGTCACATGCCAAACCAAAATATTTTCTTCATGTCATCCGGGATCCAGTTTGGGGTTTTGGCCTTAGAAATGGCACATCTGGTTCCTAAATCGAAATATGTATTGTGTCGCTTCGAAAATTTCATTATAGAACAGCCAATATTTCTGGGATGCATTGCGTCTTCTCACTTAATGGAGTCATCGACCAGCAGCCAAGATGCCTTCACGGGCTGGACCGTGGCTGGCGTTTCAATCGTTCTGCTGGTTCATTCCCCCCCTCCCCCCCCAACTCGACGGGGAGGGGGAATTACTGCCACCCACTCGGCTCAAGAATTCCTCTCGCGAATCGCACACTGACCCTGGGACGTATCACTGGCCCATTCATCCTATGGCTGCGGTTCGAATCATGCTCCAGGCACTTCTTGTGCTGTCATTTAACGAAGATTACTTGGCGAAATGACACCACTCATCGGAAAATCTAAAATTCACATCTTATGTATTTTTAGGTACAATTTTGCCATCATATTATACTTAAGATTCGTTGGCCATTTTTCTCTTTTACGAAGAGTGATAATTGAGCTTCGTAAGATTAATGGCCGGCCAGGTTATCCTGATGGTCGCGTGTTCTAGTCCCGCCCAGGGCATGGGTGTTTCATTTGCCCAACAGTGTTTTTCTATGATTAGAGGAGGTGCGAAATGACCATAGCCGTCGAAGCACCCCATAAATATAAAGACTACTACTACTACTACTACTACGATTAATGATCGCTACTCAATACGTGTTCCATTGGTTGCGTAGTTCACCCTTGAGGTAGGATGCGCGTAAATTATTTCGGGCTTTGAGGATGTGTGGACAAACACTGATTAGAAGACAGAGGTGCTGGGCCGGACGTCGTTTTGTGAATTTGAAAGAGATCGGAATAGTATCTTGAATAAAAGAGATTCCGCAAAATAGTTAAATTTGTGGAAAAGGTTCCTGAAAGCTTTCCCACGGTTGATTAACAAGACGGGAAAATCGGGCGGTAGAAATATCAAGGAGAAAGGGAATGTTAATATATGCCATGGGAATACTTTTTAGTGGTAGTTTAACAAATTCATGGCGAAATGAAATTGCAACTTTCCAATGGATAAAATTTATTTTGACCCAGGTTTCTGTATAACTGCACCATCCTCAGACCATCATCATCTGAGGATGGTGCAGTGGTACCCAAACCCTGGGTCAAAATAATTTTATCCAGTGGAAAGTTGCAATTTCATTTCGCAATGAATTTTTCGCTATTTCACAACATCACGCCTTAATCTGCATCACTTAGTTGTTTAACATCACTGGATATTAACCTACTTAAGGGCAGCACCTATGATGATGTTTGGCAAAATCTGACTCGCGAAGGAATTCAGACGCGTTACATAAGTATGGGTTCAATATTATTGAATGCGAACTCTTACGCAGGCGCGTGTTAGTTTTCTTCTGAGAAGTGATTAAAACACGAGCACCCTCAACGGGCATACCCTATAAATGCTGCCAGAGCGGTATTCCACTTCTGTTGTGGTGTCAATGTTTTATATATCCTACCCTAAACATGTAGGCTAGTAAAAACCGGACAGAAGCTACTCATAACACACCGGAATCAGATTTCTTTCCTGCATGAGAGTATAACCCGGGAACGTGAAGAAATAGATGCTGTAAACAAATTTGCGTGATAGTTGAACTCTTAGTATCCTATAATTTCAGTTGTCGGCGAGGTTACCTTGTGGAATCTCGACATTATCGAAATAAAACACACTAGCTTTAATTCAACAGAAATTATTTCTGTGGAATTAAACCTAGTGTGTTGTATTTCGATAATCGTAGTATCCTCTTTTATAAGCACCATGCTGACAGTTCACCATTCAGATGCGGTCACTGGAGCAAAGCATGTTCAGTCCCCCTCACGATCGATGGCATTTGGATACACGATGGATGGGTCGATCAGTATCCTCAAGTGAGAGTAATCTGTAGTAAGATTATAAATGTTGTCATTTGCGCTTCCCGAGGGACACACATAAAGGGTAACTTTTTTTAAAGAGCGACGTGATATTTCATATCAGGCACATCAAATTCGTCCATCAAGACTACTACTAAATTTTAATTTTCACGGTCACGCACCTTCTTGCTTCTAAGTTTTAATTTGCAGCGGTATTTAATGTACTCATCATGGCAATCTGCATGTAAAATCCACGTAAAGAGTACTTTGAATATCACTTGAAATTAATCTTATGGGTCTTCCTAAAACATGGCCGAATTTCTCGATTGGGAAGATAATGAAATGACGATGAAAACGCTCATTATTTTTTTCCTTGAACTTCAATAGTAGTCGCACTGTTTAAAAGCGTTGTTCATTTTCCTTCCGTTGTCTTGAGTGTTTAGTTGCGACTCCGTATGGGGTTAATTGATTTGATCCTGTCCGCGAATGTCTCCTTGTATCGCACTTTTAGGGTATTGAAGTTCACTCGCATCATAACCACCAGTGAATTTGATAAGTAATGCGATATGTTTGTTTTGAAGGCATGACGGGGGAGACATATTTCACGGGAGGAATCCCACGCGTAACCCCCACGTCGGGTCGATTCTGCGCATCATAAGAAGGCTCAGGAAAACAAATTCTACTATTCAAATAATAACAGAGGCAGTATTGTTACTAATGGAATCGATGTAATGTGTAAGTTCAGTACGGAGTAGTTTATTATGGTAAAAAAAATGTGTTGCCGAAAGATAACTGCACCAATATCACCGCGAGAGGTGGTAGGTGAAAGCAACAAATTGGAGTAACATCACCAGGCATATTCGCCAACGTCCACACCACGTTGAATACACCGGTTCTCGTCCGATCACCGAAGTTAAGCAACATTGGGCTCGGTCAGTACTTGGATGGGTGACCGCCTGGGAACACCGAGTGTCGTTGGCACTTTTTTTTCTTTTTGATATGAAGTTTTTTTGCTCTAATTTCTTTTTGCACCTTCTTCGTTAACATCTTCGGGATTCAAATAATTAATTTACCAATACTTTGATTTATATTTTCCCAGCAGTTTCCGTTGCCTCACTGCTTAACGATTTCTCTCAGGTTCTAAATCGATTTTTCGATTTTCATTTTTCCTGTGCATTGAATTTTTTCTGTTGCGGAGTATCACTTACAGTAACACTAATGCGTTTCCCATAAATTTCAAACTGTACATTAAGTCCGTCGGGTAGACGATGGGATAAATACCTATTTAAGTAATATACTTCAGCGTCTCATGTATACTCAATCGATTTTTCCATTTTTTCCAGATACGTATCGCCAAAAATATATCCGTGTCTTCGCATTCCCTTCCACCTTATTTAATTACAAAACAAACTCTCAGTATATCCGTTGTAAAGTAAAATTTCCCCGGATGTGATTATTTTTACATTGATTTCTCTTGGTTTTTAGAATTATTAGTTTTATTTTATTATATTTTTCACTTGTTGCATCCCGGTTTGCTTCCAATGAGAAACCAGTGAAAAACAGGATAAATTGGTTGTCCGAATTATGAATAAGCAATTTTGAAATGGAATTTTGATCAGAAGGAAGTTGTAACGTCAATCAGGAGAGCGTGGCAGATGGACCAAATTATCAGAATTTATACAGAAATAAGGGAGGTAGAATACAAGCGGACGTGAATGCTGATGGCTATTAATTTAATTCAAAAAGTACAGGTTGTGTTCAGAAAATTTTGGGCCCTTTGGAAAGTCCTCGACAATGTCTAGAGGCGTGTAATATCGGCAAAGGGCCTACATACAATTGACTGGCAGAACAGGAGTGGGTGAATGTCAGTCTAATGTTAGCACCCGACGCGGTGTACAACAAAATAAGCCATTCGGACGCCTCCGTTTGCCCTTTCATTTTTCTCAATGCGTCCGTTGCATTTTATAGTGATTTTTTTCACTCTAGCACGGGGGAATCTGAAACGTGTGACCGCATATTGATCTTCAACTTTAAGGTCGGCCAGAAGTGTAAATCTCAGAAGAATTAATCAACATGCTCTACATGAACCACAATTTTTGAATCCTAGGTCGGTTTTTCTAGGCGAAGGTAGAGAGCCCACCCAATTCTCAGTCCAAGGGAGTGTGAAAATTCACACGTTCAGGTTGGCGGGGGGCCTTTCCCCGTGCCACCTTGCGGTTTCTCAGGAAGATCTGGTACCCGGAAAATCACTTGGCACAGGTTGGAGGTATCCAGAGACGTCACTGGGTCTCGAACCCGAGTCCCCTCCGTTCTCTAGCAAAGCGCTCTACCCCCCGGGCTACGACGAATTCAAACCTGTAACTAATAAATTTTCCCGGTCGGCACGGTTTGTGAATTTCGAGTCTGCCAGAGAATGTTTTGGGAGAATCACGGGGGGTTCCGACGCCTCCCCACGGATTCGCCGTCCGCCCCTCTTTCTCCGTCTCCCCAATATTGTTAGGAACAGCCAGACCCGCGTGATTAGTAAGCGGGGCTTACGTTCTTTCGGGCTTATATTTTGGTTTCCTGGTCGGAAATACCTCGCGTGGGCGTAACCATTGACGTAATAATGGCGGAGG
>WURS02038783.1:0-11331 GCA_011762765.2 Rhinocypha anisoptera
AGTTGAGTCATAAATTTATATTTCGTGTGGAACGCAAAGTTTTATTTCTGTTGTTATCAACATGGATTTCCACAAAGGCTCGGCCTTAACCATTTCACGAGACCAACTTATGATAAACTATTTTCTCCGAATGAACTAAGTGAAGCCGTCCGGGTTAGCCTGGACGAAACCCAAAGGACGCGGGTTCTTGTTCCGCTTGCGGCATGGATGTTGTGTTTGTCCAACATGGTTTTTTTTACGATTTGAATAGGTGATAAATGATCATAGCCGTTGACCCACGCTATAAACAAAAATAGTAATACTATTATCAATCTATATGGAATCTGGCTTACCAAAATCTTTTGGAAAATCATTGGTAGTAGCTGACCCATTTTTAAAGCCAAATTTGTGCCGTAGGGACCTCTGTATGAATCACCAGAATTCTACTACTACACCTAGTACTCTACTATTCTTCATCTACCATAATCTTATGCTTGGTGATTTTTATCCGCCACAGTTTTAATACATCTGTAAATATTATATTAAAATCTATCAAATAATAAACAATGAAATTAAGCAATCCCTCTTTTCCTTTATTTTTTGTTAAGAGTAGATGAAACATTTATAATGATTTATGTGCCAACTCCGAAAATCATTTTAAGGACTATTTCCATTAGGCTGCGTTATAACGCTCTGCAGCAATTGAGGATAGACTGCAGACTAGTAACGTATCAACATCTATATTTCAATTAGTTTGGAGTTTAAATTTGATTTATCATGTTACTTCATTTTCTTGGAGGTTTTTTCTTAACCAGACAATAAGTTTCGCCAAGTTACGTATGAATGATTTCAGAGACAAAGATATAAAGATTCAACGAAGTCAACCAGATGTATAGTATAGAGCTAAGTAATATCAAAGGTTCATGTTCTCCTTTTAATATGTGAACTTGTGTGTTAGCTTGGAATTGTGAAGAAAATAAAATGTGAGCTTGGAATTGGATAATAAAGCTTGGAGCTTAAAAATTGATTTTTCACTTTTGAAATCTGGAAGGTTAGATTGAAGTTAAAACCTTTCATTAAAGAAAATTTAAAAAATATTTCGACTGCAACTAGCATTTTACCTGCTATTTGACGAACCTATTAAAGGAGAATGCTTAAAATAGAAGAAATTCATGACCGTTACACCCCCGCCTCCCACTAGCCAATCACCACCTCCTTCCTTGAACCAGCCCCTCTTCCAATTGATGTATTTGAGGTTCGAATTTTCTGTAATGTACACCTGATGATGGCGCGACGCGTCGAAACCTAGGTCGGCATTAAAGTTTTTATGTGGAACTACAAAGTCTTGTTTTCTTGAAGTGAGAATGCTTAACATTAACTATAGATAGTAATAGATCCACTATTTAAAAATTTAGATTAACATATTGCTGGTAAATTCAAGTAAAAAAAGTATTTTGAATTAGTAAAACTATTAAAAATCACTACCCATATCCTAACTGAGCTATAAGATTGACTAATGAAATGTACAACAGTCATTACTTATTTACAACGAGGCCTTAGGAGTACAGTTTCCGAATATGTTTAATAGAGAAACTTCGTCTGAATGAGTCATCTCCACAGGGATCATAAGATCTATATTTTTAATTCAAATATATTTTATGTTATGATATACTTATAAAAATCACGAAAATTTATTTTAAAATTGGTTTACCACTTTTGTTAAAACAAAAAAATTTAATGATTAGTTATTTTGTAAAGTTTGGTCATTTTTTACGTTTGTTTCTTTTCAAAAAAGTCTATCTCCATATCGTTAGCTACCTAATGTTATTGTTGTGTATGTGGGGCAATTGTAATATTATTTGCTGGATGAAGAGAATTATATTGAAGAGATAAATTATGTAATTATTCAGTCCGATATTAGCCGATACCATGTTTTCATATTACAACTTTAATCGAAAGAAAACGGAATAATTACAGTAAAGCGTTGAAATATAACATTCTCGTTACTTCGGGATGGGGGAATGAGGCATGTGTGATAACGATAGTATATTTTTTTTTGTTACCGTAAAAGAACTTCGAGACACATTTTTATGTCCTTATTCTACTCTTTTTCCCTTCCAATTATGGTCCTACGCCTATGTACGATCGCAAGGCGATTCCGAAATGCTCCCTCTGCTTCAGCGACCCGTCATCGTTAGTGTGGAGTGGGGCCTTTAGAAATGCCACCGGGGTTGTTAGTACCGGTACAATGGACGGTTTGAGGAGAACAACGCCGTGTCTCTCGTATTTACTTCGTACTCATATTGGCCGATGATATATGTGTATATATAGTTATGTGTACATATATAATACATGTTGTTGCCCTTCTTGCGATGAAAGGGCTATCAGATCATTGGCATATACTGGATAGGCCCGAGGAAGAGTTGTAGTCATTTTGGGGAGAGATTGGTGAGATTACTTAGGAAATAAAAAAGAATATCAAGAAAGGTAGAAAAATATGCTTGACATTTTTGAGATAGTAAAATGTGTTGACGGTAAAAAGAATTATGGGGAAATTCTTTGGAGTTCACACAATCAAAAGCGGTTTATAGTGCCTTGAGTTTTATTGGAAGAACTTGAAAAACACGTGTACAAGCTATGGATTTGCGACCATATATGGAAACACCAATGTGTCATTGGTGTTCGGATACCTTCAACTTATTGCATTTGAAGTAGTTGTAAATAAATTTAGGATAACGTAAATAAACCAGTTGGGCTATATGTGGTAATTTATCGTTCATGCTCATTTTCCACATAGTGCAGGAAGTAAGTTTATAATTTTCCTTCTGTAGCATTTACACATTAATGTATAGTACCTTAATTAAATGATTGTGGCACAATTTTTACGCTCATATATAATCACTATGGGAAATTATAAAATAATTTTATTCAAACAAAATATTTACCAAATATTTTTTCCATAAAGGGAAAAATTAGATTTTTGTGTTAAAGAGTAATTGTCAATTTATGTAACAATTACTAAATTATATCGAATAATAAATGATTTTTAAGTAGTTAATTATCAGTACAAGTTTGGTATCTTACCCTAACAACATGGAGGAAGATTTACAGATTTAGACATAGAAAATAATCTTGCGGTTTTGAAAAGGGTTGCATTAAAGTAATTGTAGTACATTTCGTAGATATACCATTTTTCTGTGTCCAAGTTTTTTAAATCTCAATTCGTGTATTCACTCCCCACAGACTACTGAAAGCGAAAATTCTTTCGACCTATCTTATGCTCTTTCTGAGGACAAAGGAGAATTAATTTTTAGACAAATACAACATCCATACGCGGGGCTGGATTCGAACACGCGACCCTTGGATTAGCCCAGTCAGATAACAATTGCACTACCCAGCCTACTAACCCGGCCGGCTTTGTGCAGGGGGTATTTGATTTGTAAATGCATAGTTTAAAGTAAGGAAACTTCCTTGGAAATCTAAATGAGTTTAGGAGAGTAATTATAAAGGTCAACAATTAATTTACGATGTAGACGGACGTAATCGACAGACGGTAAACGAAAACCGCTGCTCTTCCATGTAGACTTGAAGATCACTCATGCTCAAAATGAAACACCTTTTGTGTACACCTTTGTTTTAGACAGGTTCTTTCAACCACCTTGATGCTTGTCTGGAATCCCTTTTCTCTTTATTTCTCTCACACTCTCTCCTTCCCACTTAACCAAAATTCTCCTTTCTATTACGGCCTCCAACAGCTCTCCACCTGCCAATATATACCTCCTCCCCCTCCAATCCTACTTTTCCGCCTCTTTCGAGTTTCCTCCGCCGACTTCCTCTTTTCTCACATCCAATCTGTCACTTATTCCTTTTTCTCTCTCTCTCTTTTTCCATCTCCTCGCAGTGTACTTTTTACACCAATCTCTCAGCCCAGAACTCAAAAGTTCTCTCCATCCACCCTCAGCCTCTCTCCTCAAAGGCAACGGATCTCATGCGGGGAAACGCCCTGCTCCATTTCTTCTGCCTTTCAGGGCTTGTCTAATCCATCCTTTTACATGTGTACCGAAATTCTCTTTCGCTAAAATCCTTCACTTGGATAATAGGTTCCCCTTTAGTGTAAACCATAAATGAAAGCAAGCTTTAGTTGATAGAAACTGCAGCAAACCGTTGATGATAAGTTCACATTGTACGCAGTTCGTTATTCATTAAATGGAAAACACTATAGTATGTAACGGCTACCACCTTTTCCCCAGTAACTTTATTTACTCTCGTAAATCCGCATCAATGAAAATATCGAATTTGACCTCATAATTGATGTTTTATTATATTGGTTTTTCAATGTGACCAAATTTCGTCCTATTTAGCCACAACTTAAGCCAAAATATTTGATCAATTCTTTTACATTTTTGAACTTAACCACTTGGAAAATATATCGATATAAGGAGCTTATCCCTTCTCCCCCGAGGGTCTGTGAATGGTTGACTCTCGTTACCAATGTGGGCTACATCACATATCTAACCGAGGGAGTTTTAAATTCCGAGTGACATGCTCCTAACATTCCATTTTTACCTAATATTCAACTATATGGATTTATATTTACCTGTATTAATTTCAGTAACCTACACCTTGTTAATTGAAGTATTATTGTTGAGTTACATTGAACTTCACTGTAGTAAAGTGAGATGCACTGCAGGAGTACGTAAATTGACCTAAGAAGAAGGAGGCTATTAATTAAAACTGATATTTGAATGTTATAGACTTATAGACATGGGATTTAGGATCGGCGAGTCAATATGAAAGCAAAGAAAACTATATAGCCAAAACTTGTGAAGCAATGGCGAGATAGGATGTTTATAAAATAAAAGGTATACCTTCTATAAAGATGGAGTTTTGGAAATATTTTCTCTGACTGGCGCGAATAATTTCTCTCTAAAAGTACAACGGTGAATAATATGGAAAGTTATTTTAATCGTAAGTAATTGTGTGTACTTGCCAAAGTTGGTAGTTACCAATTTCATAAATATTCAATGTTTAAATGTATATTTTATTCTTCAAACAGTGGTCGATATATGTACCCACCAGTAAAAAACTTTTATTGGGCATTGTATCCCATTAAGAATACAGGTTACTGTGGATGAAGGAATGCCGTCAATGACTTCTTAGTTTATGTTGAACAATGCATGATAATATCCCTACTTATCCAATTTGATGTTAGAATTAGTGATAATGAGAGTATTGACTGACATTTAGTGAAAAATGTAAATTCAAACTCTTAACCGTCCGAATTTAAGCTGTATGATATAAAGGTTCTCAGGTTTCCTTTGATAAATCCTTTAATGGATGACTTTGTGCGGACTTAGTTATAACTAGTGACTGACTTCTGGGCATCTCCAGATAAAAGCAAAACTGAGTGATTTTTTTGAGCAAGACATCTGCCTGGAAAAAACCACTGGTGGCACAGGGAAGGTAATATCCAGTGTACTATGTGTGCCCTTATGTTTGCTGTTGGGCTTAGTACTTATTGGGCTCCACCGTCACTTACCAAATCTATCTCTAGTTTGAAAACAGAGGTCTTTTGAGGGTACAGATGGGTCTTAGGAAGGTTATTTTTGTAAATAAGGTGAAAGTTAAAATTATTATGGTTATCTTATAAAAATAAATGATTGATTATAAGATTTATTTCACGTTAGTGTTGCCATATGATCTCCGTCTGTCTCTGCGGGAATATATTTGTAGAGAATGGAAAGGAATGCCTGATTTTTCATAAGAATCGTTTAAAGACAGATTTTTTCAGTATTTCGTCGGTATTTATATATTTATTCCATATAATATCATTATTCAATGATGAGCTTAAACTTTCAGTAAGAGATAAAATAATAGGATAGATATTGAGACATTACAGTTGATGAAACCTAATTGTGAAGGACTTCTCGAGGGAAAGACAAGGATGATATATGAGACAGATTAAGATGGAGAGTGTTTTAGATTCGAACTACAAGGGTGTGAAGGAGTTAGCAGGTGGAAGGTTGTTTTGGAGAGATGCTGCACACCAATATTCGTATTAAAAACATGTGACGATGAAGAATATTATTACTATTAGTGAAAATGCATTTAAGGAATTCATATATTAAAAAATAGAAATTTATTATCTATTAGTTGTACCAAGCTCTACGCTATATCTCCCTTCCTCTCTACATGTTTTCCGTTCGTCATTATTCTACAAAGGCATACGATTCTTTTGGACAAACACTCTTACTGTGAATTATATTATTCTGGTGCATGTGGAACCTCCCAGTCATTTCCTTCGTCTCTTTTCGTCGCCACCTGTCTGCCTTCTCCGAACCACGTCCAATCGAGTCATTTCATTTTGGTTTTTGAATTGACGATGATGATAACAACCATGTGCTCTGAAACGATACCGTTTTTGGTTGAGGTATATTCTCCATATCCCTTAACCCTCGTTTTGTTTCATATTTTCTCATTGTTCCCTTCGTCCCTCTCTCATCTCCTTCAACTCTAACTTGGGTATATATACACTAAATGAGACACCCCTTTCGACTTCCCAAAGTTTCTTCGTCATCACAATAAACTGCCGTCATCCAACGATCTTTTAACCTCACGAACCCACTAAAAGAGAACTTCTCTGCTCTATGTCTTCGTAACTTCTCCGAGATGGCCTCATTCGTTCGACCTCACCATCAAGAAGTAAACTTCATTTTGTGAATTCTCCCACTTCCTACTCAAACACACCCCTTTGTTTTTCCTGATTCCAAACTATGATTTGATTGGCCAAAAATATTGCCACTTGTCGGTGGCCAATTATTTTTATACTTGTAAATAAATAATTTATCACAGAATTATAATTACATCTGCCAACGAATTTTATTTCGGTGCAATTTTTTTCTCTTGTGCAACTAAATTTGTTTCCGGAAATAGCATGACGATACGGCGTAAAGCCACATTTCATTGCGTAACTTTCAAAGGACCGTAAACCTTTCTTGGTGTAGTTCGGTAAGCTCTATTGGGACTGGAAATATCTCAGATTATGCCCTAAGTTATTAGAGCCCAAAGTCAGGAAATTCAGCAGAAAGGTCGTAACAGTAATATTTTTTATTCATGGAGGATCAGAAAGGCCATAATAAGAGCAGTTTATTTCATGAACTCAGATAAGACCCTATGAAGACGTTATCATAATCCACTGACATGAATCCTAAGATTACATAAATACAGATATTCACTTGAGTGTAGTTTCCAGAAACTAGACTTCTGTATTATCCGTATTATATGTTCATGAGAATACCATTTTGCATTAACTTCCTTCCATACTTGTTTAATATAATGGAGTAATTTTCTTATTTTTTCTTTTATTATATTTCTCGCATATTTTTCCAGCAAAATTCAAGATAGAAGAGGTAATTTTCGTAGAGCCATCTTTTTTCGCAATGTAAGGGAATGGGAGCCATTAGTCTAATTATTGTGCTTTTGATTCTATAATGATCATCTAATTACCTTGCTTCTTTTTTGGCTATTTAATTTTCATTTCATATGCCATTATATAATATAACATTTTCTTTGTGAAAGAGGGAACTGAATATTTTATACTAACAGAATTTTATGTGTCCTTTGACGACTGGTTCACCCTTTTCTCTATAGCAAATTCCAGTGTTTTAAAGGAATAAACTTGAGAATCAAGTAGTGGTACAGAAAGAGAACTACTACCACCACAGACGTAAAACTCAAAATGAAATATTATTGTTAGAGAACTTTACTACCTTGAATTTTCAACCATCAAAATCGCTGAAAAGAAGTAATGATTTCGAGTTTATGAAAAATAAATTCATGACCAAGAGAATTTGGAGTTTTATGACGGGAGCGGTTATTAATGAAGTAATTTATGAAGCTTTAAATAGATAACTTTTCTAAATTCAACGTGACAGATCGAGTCACTATAGTTTTATGATTTGTAAAAAGTCGATTTTCAGTAAATTGCATAAAATTTGTAATTGGGTTTATCTCAGGTGGGTTGATTGTACGATCAGGATTTTTAATCGGGTTTATCGTATGTAAGAAAACACTAGATCACAATTATATAAATACTCGTAAATAGTTGTAAACTTAATTTTCTGGTGTTATTTACGGCGGGTTCCAGCAGGGACATTTTGCTATAACAAATAGGAATTGAAAAAAAAATTCTACCAAAAAAAGTCTTAAGATGTATAAATTTTCTTATTGACTTAATAGCTGAAAGATAGAGATAAAAATATTTGAAAACAGGTAATTTTTTGGCTTAAGTTGTGTGTATAAGTTTATTCCCTCTAAGTGCTAAAATACATCTCAGTTATAGGTTAATATTTAAATTAAAACTAAAACTTATAACAGGACCATCAATATTCAGTAATAATATATTTTAGTCATCATTTCCATTATATGTATGTAAGCATATGGATGAAATGAATTTTTCTCTATGATTGATAACTTTCCTTTTATCATCACTTCATCACTAATTTATCCTCCTAAGCAAGTTGGTCCGACGGAAGTACTAAAGAATGAAAGAACGATATTCAATTCTCATCTCGCTTATATTTTTTTGTGTATTACTTATAATCTATGATGATAGATTTATTTATTTATTAAAGGGATTTCGAATCAGTTATCATTGGGCTGGTTTTAGTGATCTGAACGTGTCTCCATGAGTTCGAACACGGGGTGAAGATACATTTTTTTCTCTGGAGGTAACCTTATCAGGGTCACCCCTGAGACATATAGATATATTTTTTATTTATTCTCCTATTCACGGAGGAAGAGGGGGTTACGGGCGTTCGATCGAGAGATAAGCCGCGGACGCGAACATTACCAAACTGACGATGCATATCGTCTTAATGGAATGACAAGCCCTTTATGCGATCGCTTATCTTGGAGAGCGAGTATGTCACCGCCACCGTCATGATACACCCTTCAAGCTGAGAAGGGAGCGCTGAAGTTGTTAGCAGTTGGGGGAGGCTCGGAGGATCCCGTAACCTTCGCCGTACCAATCTCCAAACCTTGTACTGCCACCCGCCCCTGATTCCTTCCTCCACCCCACCCTTCTGCCATTTTCCCCTTCCCACCGCGCTCACTCCCCCCTCCTCCCGACTCCCCGAAATTAAATCTCATAAACCTAGCTGCCGATTATAAGGTTCCCTTGGAAAGAAATCACGAGCATCCAAACAACTGTAGCACTAGTGAGGGCAAGCTTCAAGATAATTTACCTTATTACACTCAAAAAACATATTATCGAAACGATGGAAGCGGTTGAAAAAACAGCTGACCGAGCTGAATAACGTGGTGGACGAGAAATTGTCAAAGTAGGCAATCTTTCAAAAAAATAAGGAAAAATTCTATTTACAACTTTTTAATCGACGAAAATAAACAATTAACATAAGTAGTATTACATAACCATGCAACCTTCGTAACTAGTTTTCACAAAAGACTCTCGTCTGGCTTAACTTTGGTGAAACACCGCCACCACAAGAGTTCTGCTCCGTTTTGAAACCGGTATCCTCTCTGCAAAACGTTCGTTTTTTTCACCGGTTTCCCATGTTCACCACCGGTACGGTGCTGCCGTCACTGGCCCGCGAGGATTTGACTTGAATCACCGGCCAACGGGATGCGAAATAGTTGTCATTGAAAACTTCACGATCAGAATTAGTTTCCTAAGCGGACTGCCTTTAAAAGTCAGGTCGGCGAGCAAACCGCGGGAGCGGTGTCGCGCGGAGCGGCGATCGCGCGAGAGGGTGTCTGTTTTCACCAAACGCAGTTTGAAAAACGAGCAGTTCTAATCACGGGCAGGAGAATCACCGGGGCATTATGAAAGTACTTATTGCGGAAATCATCGTTTCTTTCGTCGCCACAACTCTTGGAATGAACCGTCCGTACGTCGAGCACTCCTTGGAAGCAGTTTACGCTTCGTGCGCTTAAGAGACATACCATCGACGAAGAACACACATCATCGCAGTATCATGGTGAAACTCGTCGTGCGTACGTAATAATTCCTTAGATTTTATCTCATGTAAATAGTTAAAGTCCGTGGAAGAATAAAGTCATTAAGCTGAATTTAATTAAGAAATCTCAACATTTTCTCGGTTAATCAGCAAAACTAAAGGACGGGAGATAGTTACGAATCTGAGAAATAATCTCTGTAAACAGCAGATGATGGACTTCTACTTGACTGCGGGTCTTTTTATGGAAAGGTTTTATAAAAGGTTTATTTTAACATAACCAGGTTTCAACGTATAACAGTATGATAAGGTGAACGTACAAGTCAAGTTTGGGTATACTCTTAGAGGAGGAAAGGAGGGGAAAATGGAAGGAAGGAGGTGGGGGAAAAAGAGGGAGGGGTGAAGAGGAAAAGCAGTGAGAAGCGGGTGAGGAAACAATTGCCTGCCTGAAACAATTTCTTATGCCAGTCCCTTTGTTGATAACTAATTTTTTCTGTTACGTATCATAGAGTATTACTAAATTAGTCGTGGTTGGGAAGCGATGCAAACATTTCCCGAGGCATGTGACTGATATACGTGAAATGCGTGTCTACTCAACGTAATGATTCTATTGGAGGCCATCAAGCAACAAAACCAAGTTCCGTGATATTCGGGACATCCGAATATTCAGGAAAACCTCGTTCGACGTAAGAAAAGCCTCCGGTTCCCTGCCTGGAAATACACCGTTTTCATCGGGAACCATACGAGTCCTAGCCACCAAACCTATCATCAAAAACTGGGTGGGTTTGACGACTCGGTCCGGACGACGGCACTATAAACGGCGTCCCATAGGCTGCGAATTCTCCCCTGAATTCTTGATCGCATATTCTTATCCAAAATTAAAGAAAATGATCATCTTTTTTTATCGCCATTCCTACCACCGGCCCCACAAAAAAAACACGCGTCGAGTTTCGAGAAATGCCAGCGTTTCACGACATCGCTCCCAGGGGCGGCAGTCCGATGAATAAATGAAGCCCCCTGGAATGCTTCCCGGTGTGGGGTTCCGCCCCACGGACGCCACCACAACAACCATTTCATAACGTCCCCGACTGCTGCGATAAAGGAGTCGTGGCTGTGGAAGGAGGGTGTGGGGGGTGGCGGACTCACAAAAGAGTAAGCGGAGGATGAAGAGGGTAGAGAAATAGAGAGAGAGAGAGAGGGAGTTTACGGATGAAAAGAGGGGGAAGGAAATGGCTGGCGACACACGCCACTACCTACATTGCGCCACGTGGGATGGGCGCCTGCACCGCCTTCTAACGGTGCAGGAGGGAGTTAGGATGGAGGGGAGGGGAAGGAAAGGGAGAGGTGGAGGGGGCGAGAGGGGGGGGGAAGAAGAGGG
>WURS02038804.1:0-11331 GCA_011762765.2 Rhinocypha anisoptera
ATTGTGTGTTCGTCCTTTTATGTGTTCCTATCCCTTTTCTTAATTTACTATAATTTGAATGCTATATATATATATATTTAATAACATATATACATTTCTATAATATGTCATTAAATTTGGATAAAAAGGCGATTACAATTTAATTTTCTGAGGAGAATTAATACTAATAAATAGATACGGAATTCTAAGATACACTTTGTAGTCATGGCTGAAATGATAAGAGTATTCAATTTTTTTCCATTTATTAGCATAAATAAAATGCGTTTTTAATTACATTTTCTACTTAACTTTATATTTGATTTACAACACTATAGAGGACGTTATCCCTTTCAAAATTCTCTGTGAGAACTTAATAGAGTATTCCCTATGATATAGCAAGATGACAAAAGTAAAAGCATATTCCCACTATTTTAAACATATAGTAATTTCCCATCCGAACTCGAAATGGTAAATCATCATCAGATTTTATGATATCGCATCACCTACGTACGATATGATATGTTAACAGGGTGGAAAAGTGTTTTTATTAGGTCATAACGTGGCAATCCCAGCTCCCCATGTGTCTGATTCCCCATCTATTTGCAAATAAGCGAATAACAGGATTGGAATTCCTTTCTCCTCTCTATCCACTTTTCACTGGCTGGCATGCTTATATTTGGGTCACATCGAATTTTATACAAGGTATCATGGCTGACTTAAATCAATTTAGCCATAGAAATTTTTCACTTAATTAATTACTCTAAACACTGAAGTCTATTTTCCAACGCTCAGAAACTACCATTTTTCTAAAATTCAGTTTCATAGAAAGAATAATTGATTGACAGTTGAGTTGGTATGTCTATTTGTTCGTGAAAAAATGAGTATGATATTAAAGCAATACAATGAAAAGGATAAACCAATACCATAGAGGGAATATTTCCCATTCTCCATAGCTAAATTTTTATTACCAGCGTAATTTTAACGGATAACATTTATATAAATGATCGATTTCACTGACCTGCTGTGTAATGTAATTAGAGAATATTATGCAACTAATTTAACGGTAAAATATGAAACAGAATTATGTTAGAAACATTATCGTTAACATATTACTTGTACATTTGCTCTTCAATTGTTGTCCTATGTAGGAAACAAAGGGTAAATGGTCCATTTCCAAAAATTTTATTTTCTCTCCCTCTCTATGCAAACACAAAGGGAGCGACTTTGTTAAGTATCTGAGAGCACATTGGCGTCAAGTCTGCCTAAGGGCGATCGATCATCATCAGAGAGGCACATTTCAACGTACTGCGTCCCGTGTTCGAAATACTTGATGCCCACTCACAGCTTCTCTCAACCCCCCCCTCCAGTCCTCTCCATACCAAAAGGTCCCTCTCCACGCGGAGTAGTGAAGCAACAACCCGCGTTGAACATTACATCTGTTCCCTAGCTCCGTCACGTAGAGAGCAGACTTTGCCCCCGCCGCCGCGAGGGGTCTCTTTTTAATCTCTTACGGCAGAAGGCGGGTGGTAGTTACCCCGGACCCCCATAACTGCGCCCAACGCCACCGCACATGGCTCCCAACTCGGGTAAAAGTAATAATGAGCGTAAACCCTAATAACCTCGCTCTATTTTTTTGCTAATCAATTTAGGGCAGTGCTCGTATTACCGGAATGACGAGGTTTTAGAGTCCTCTTGATTGTTTATGGAATGCATTCATGTCGCTAATATCCCACAGCTTTACCTTTTGTCGTGGCTCGTGGGATAGATTCTGTTGAAGTAAAATATAAAGTATTTTCTTTTTACAATTGTGTACGCATATACCGTGTGTGCTCGTTCATAGGTCCGACCCTTAAGTACAAAACGTCAATGAAAAAAATCCAAACTTTGGCCTGTACGATACAAGCAGTACGAGGTTTTTCCAGGAAGTTTATAAAAATGACCATAAAAGAGTTGTTAAAATGTTAAACTATGTCTCTTTTATAGTCCTTATTATTAAAAAATATACTTTTTATAAATTCGACACGTTATGATTAAAATTAATCCACTATAAGTAGTTTTGTTGTGTTTAATATTTACGAAAAAAGCTAGGGTTGACTTATACACGTGATACGCAAAGAACGGAAATTTTAAGCGTAAATTCGGGGGATTCGACCTATACACGAATATCACTATGCACGGACATCACAGTACTTCACACCTGTCACGAGTTTACACGGGCATCACTGTGTTGTGCTATCCTTTGTTGGGTTGTAGATTTCGCGTATCGATTCTTACCGTGTCAAACATTTAATCTGGTGGAATAAATGACAGATTTTCCTTTCTGCGCTCTACGCGTCTATTCAGCCACATTACTCATTAACCAAAAGGGATTTGCAATTCTTGTATCTTCCAAGGTTTTCACCAAAGGTTCAACCCTTAAAAGAGTTGCAGCTTCGTTAAAAAAGTAATGCAATAGGAAGTTAAATTATATATTCTTTGGTTGGATTGCAGAAATGTTATCTAGATTCTCTCGGGTCAAATTAAACGTAAAATTAAACCTCCTGATGCACAAGCGTCAACCTTGTGTCAGAAATGGGATTTATTTTCCGCACCATGAATGCTCTTGTCTCAGTGTTGTCGAGAAGCCTCACTGGAGCAGGGGTTAAGGAGCTGACCCCAGCCGGTTACAACAGGAGAAGAAAGAGGGTGAAAGCACGCCACAATGGAATGAGAGCTCCCTTTTCAAACGCTTGATTCCACGGATTTTAAGGATTGACGGCAAATGCTTCGTCTCCCTAAAGGTGTAACCCTCCTTTTCTTATTACTTTCCATTTCCTTTCGGAAAGTCTAATAAAACCACAAGCATATATATTGCGAAACAGCCCCGTTAATATTTTACTTATTAAGCGGTTTAGGACGTTGTATACATATATACTATGCCTTTAGAACTGATTTCAGAGTACAGTCCTTGGCTTTCAGTTTTGAGAAATGAGATCATGTTGAGAATTGAACCTTTCCTTTTGGGCATCGAACTAATCTTTTTGAGATTGAAAACCGGGTTAGTTAAACTTTACCGTTTCCCTATTGTCAAATAAATCATGTCGTGTGGACTTAAAAAGTAGTAATATTCTGGCGAAGGTTTCCGCGGTGATCCATGGAATGGTGCTGCGAAGTTATCGGTGCTCCACCGCGTCCGTTGCCTTTTGCTGATTGTCAGCGATAATATGATAATTGAGTAGTGATAATATGTCACGAGCCCGGGCTTCCGTCGAATTGCGTTAAGGACTAAGACCGTCGCAACTTCAGACTTTCACCAATAAAGGAATGATTTCCGGAAATGTCTCATCCCTTACGACACTGACGAGAAGTGACAACTGGTCGGACGTGTGCACTCAAGTAAAATTTCCGAGAAGATCTTCCACGTAGCTCTGAGGAAACAATTGAGATTTAAACACGCACCATCAATAAAGAACAAACCATGTGGGTGGAGTACTTGACGAACGTGACCTTTAAGCGAATGGGGTAGCTCGATTTTGAGTTAACGAACAGTATTTTTAGTTTATGGGGTGCTTCGACGGCTATAGTCATTTAGCATGAAGTTACGATTAGGTTTGCCTAAATACAATATTAAAATATCTATAACCATAATATACGTAATTAATTTTTTTTTCATTCAATCATTCCGAGGATCTCCATTCTAAGGAAAATTAGCGTTGAATGCTCTTCACCACCACTCAGACCTACCGTAGGGGATCGCTAATCCAGTATACGCGGGACTCGATGTGTTTTGGAGCTACGTAATTTGCGGTGTTTAGGTGTTATTCGGCGGTTTAGGTTTAGGTGTATTTTCGGTATTCCGGTATTAGGTCTTATGGCTGAAAAAGTTGTAGTAATTCATCACACGACATATTGTGCTCAATGAAGTTAAAAGTAATGCAAAAAAAACCAAACAAACTGGGAATTTGTTTTTCGTAGCATACAATTTATTTAACGCTAAAATGTTTATTTAGAAAGATTTTTATTGATAGTAGAGGTCGTGGTAGCCTAGTGGGCAGAATACTTGGCTACTGACCGGGGGACCCGGGTTCGAGTCCCGGTGACGACTCCGGACACCTCCAGCCAAACCCAAGCTGAGTGATTTTTCAGGTATTCACACATCTTCGTGGGAAACCACAGGCGGCACAGGGAAAGGAACTGGCCCCTCTACCCTGTGATGTGTGAATTTCCACACGCCGTAGGCTTAGTACTAGGTGAGGTCTACCCTCACTTAACACACCAACCTTCGGGTTGATTACTGTGGTTTTTGGAGGAAGAAACCGGCTCCTAAAGGGATTCATCTATTACAATGTTGCCAAATTCTTCGGCTAGTCCGTTACTCATCACTTCACATATAAAGTTATGACTATTGTCCACACCAAGTTTTTTTATGTTATATTTCAACTAGTAAAAATTTTATTATACCATTAGTGCCGTTGAGAGTGCAGAAGCATAGTCATTAGTTTCACAACATTTTGAGTTACATGTGGCTGTCTTAGTAAAACATTAAGTCTGAATAGAAGTAAATTTCATAATTATGTGATTTCAAAGCAACTTTTTTATCGGCATGCATTTGATCTTTGTTTTAGGTTGAGGCAATTTTGACCATTAATATGTTGCTACAGAGCATACTACTTGGTATAAAGGACTGCTCAGGGTCATGAAACGTTTGAAATAAAATCTAAGGGGGACATTCCGACTGCCTTTAAATCCAAGGGAACTTATTCCTGCTCCCCCGGGGGTCCCGGATTATGCATTTAATTCGTTGTGTGTAGTTGTCAAAGTACGTTAGAAACCGACAAAGGTGGACTAATTCTTATTCATCCTCCCTTCCGCCCCCCTTCCATTCGTGCGACAACAGCTTCAGGTACATCCCTTCCCCCGCCCCCCACGAGACTCCATATCCCAGCCCATAGTACGGCACCCCTTTTTTTCCCTTTTGCTCCTCGCTCCATTCCAAACCCGGTAACCCTATCCAGTATCCTTCCCCCCCTGGACCCTAACCACCTGAGAATCCTTTTTCCGGCACCTCCTTCCCTCGCTTCTTTTGTCCCATAATCCCAAAATGTCTCCTTTTACAAGGAACTGCTCTCTTTTTATTCTTTGACAAGGACTATCGCCTCTTTTTCGCTCTCGTAATCTCGGTGAATCAATCTCTCCTCCCTGGGTGGTGGGACTGACTGAGGATGCCGCTGGCTCTCTTCCGTCCCGTAACCCACACTCATTGGGGCAGCTTCGTGCGTAACTGTCGGAAATGTGGTAGGGCCAGGTCTTGGAGACAATGATGGCCTGGCGAGATCCAAGGCACGGCAGCGTGACGCTTTTCCAACCATTCCAATCCAATCTTTCCCTCCTTGTTCTCGAGTGAGGAGAAATGTTAGTGCCAGAACTCTGTGCCATTTCCCCGGGGCCGGCTCAAAAGCAATACCCTGTACCAACTCCGCTTGGACGCCTCTTACTCCTTTCGTTTGAAGCGAAGTAGGCAATAATTTAGTCGCCGACCGGGTTAGCCTGGTGGGTAGCTTGCTCACCGGTCAACCCAAAGGTCGCGGGTTCGAATCCCGCCGAGGACATGGGTGTGGGGTTTATTGAAAAGAATTTTTTTCTACGACAGAAGAGGTGCGAAATGACCAACCCGTCTAACAATTATAAATTCAAATAATAATACAATATTTCAGTTGTCAGTTAAAAGAGCTCAAAGTTAAAATCGTGTGCCCTCGAACCTATCAATCTCATAAAAAATGGAGATTCAGACGTGAGTTTGTGTAGTATAGAAAGATTCATACATGAATAACCTAGTAATTTTTCACAGATAAAATATTTATTTGGACCATTGTTTCAACGTTACTAAATCGTCTTCAGGAGAAGGGGAGGAACCGAAGATGATGTATCAACATGAAACCTAGTTCGAAATAATTATTTTATGCGTAAAACATTTCTTGTTCATTTAATTTTGAATCTATTACTGCCCCCGAGGTCTGGCTCTTGATATGTCATATCAGTGAAATTCAAGGTCCCTGAGCTATAGCGTAGAAGCTATTTCAATAGTTTTTTTCTTTTACAGTGGTCAAAATTCGTCCAACTAATTTTCCGTACTTTTCTTGACATAATTGGATGTAGAGCCTCATATTTTGAATCCAATGAATCATCCCTTCAGCTGCCCCTGCATTTATATTAAGTACATATTACCTTAATTTTATGATGTGGCAATGATTTTAGTATTTTTTCTTGGGCCTGAAAAATAAATTTAGTCATTAATGAATTTTTTGGTCTCATATTATTATTTGTCAAAACTGATTGTAGATCCCGTTGCTTCAAGATTAAAAAACCCAGCCTCTCATTCCATGTGATGACTTTCAAAAGAAAACAAGCAAAAGTATTGCCCGGAAAACATATTAACTAACACTTGAATTTCTATTATTTTTCATCAATGGTCACTTGAAAACATTGGAATTTTTAGACGATTAATTGTATGTACATAAAAATGGAGACGCCTTCAGTCACTGAAATTATAGTCAAGAGAAGCCGGCAGTTTTCTTGAGAGCAGATTTTCTTGCATTTTTCTCATTCCTTTGATATCTTTTTAGAACGCCTCAAAACAATTAACTTTCGGAACTTTTCCATTATTGGAGAAAGAGATTTTTAAAACTTAGCATGTTTCAATATTCAAATGCAATCCAAGAAGAAATTCCAACGCATCTTTTATTGTTGGAAGTTACGAAGTATCTTTTTCTTCTCCGGTTATGTAAGCGATTTTTTATTTTGAATATCTTCCGCCATTGGACTTGGAAGTAAGATTATGATTTCATAGAACATTGCACCTAAAAAAACTCTAAAAAGGTGCCTACTCTATCGATTTAACTCGTAGAAAATAGGAGTAAAGTGTGTTGTCTGACCCCGTAAAGAGGTCAGTGAACTGCGGTTATAGAGGTTATTTCGTCATGGCGTTGAGTAGAGGTTGCTTGCAGTACTTATTCCAAAAGATCCCCTAAGAGTGCGGTTTGCGATGTTTCTAGCATTGTAAATTTAAGCACGATCCATCTTAATTGTTCCACAGCACGTTTATAGTTTCCTTTACTCACATTTTTCTTGATTTGTCGTGAAGTTGTTTTCTATTTTTTCGTAGTCCAACAAACCATATTTACCTTTCATGCAGTGACCGGTACGTTTTTATTTTAAATAAAATGTTGTATACCCTTTTCCGCACCTCTCCTCATTTCTATCTTTTATATTTTCAGCCGTATTTCCACGCGCTGCTCTTCTATGACTTCTTTTTAAGAGGATTGCTTTTTCAGTTGCTCACCATTTTATTTCATATCCTACCACGATGAACATGAATATTTTACATGGAGGTGGACATTTTGTGGGTTTAATGTGCTGCAGTGTTAGCCCGAATGGGGATCCGTGGATCCTACGGATCCATCACCTTCGAATTTTCAACCTAAAATTTCAGTTTTTCTCATGAAGTTCACCTTTTACGCCCACACAAACTCTTGTCTTCCCGAATGAAGGCTTTGTATTCAAAGCGAAGGGCAGACGTCGAGAAAGACCCTGATACATTCGTGGCATGAATATTAGGCTCAAGGATTTAGGTATTCCTAAAAGACCTTTATAAACGAAGAAATTGGATTTTAGAAAATTTTCCCGTGGTCACAAAGAAACGTGTAGTATGTACATGAAGGGCTTTTTTCACACCGCTTTCGTTGCCCGAAGTGTGAAAAAATGACCACACCCCGAACCTAGTTTTCCGTGCGAAGCCTCTTAAGTCCCACCCTCTGCGGCGGCCGGAATTTTGTTCCTCCAGCTCGGATGGAAACTTGAAATTTGAGATGGCTGATAGTTAATTCTACTTTCTTAGTCAGAAGAAGAGCAGACTTCCTGCGAAGTTACTTGGGGCTCTCAGCCCCTCCAATTGTTAGAAATCTTTACGTGCACACCTCTTACATAACATTTTCACCCCAGTCAATCCACCGTTGCTGGGAAATTTTTGATTGTTCGTGCCTTTTTGCCTTTGAAATAAGCGTATGTGAGCGAGACGAGAGAAAAAAATAAGATTAAATCTTCGACTGGGGAGATTTTTCAAAGAGCAACCTTCCGCTTTCCGGTTTGTTGTCGTATTTTAGGTTCGGGTCAGTACACATAGTAAAATTTCGCAAACATTTTTACACAAATCTTTACACGGTACCAAACAAGTTCAAAAAATGATAAATCACTACTACTGCTACTACGTACTTTGCCATCACATTTTTATCCGTGATACAGGTTACGTTTGTAATTCATTCCAAATGCTACGCTTTCTTTAATCAATAATATATCTGTAAATGTCAATCAGGTATTGTCTTGTGACTAGGGTACCCAGCTCTAACCTGGGAGTTCCGGGCTTGCTTTCTCATACCGCAATTTTTTCCAATATTCTGCACACGTTTCCACTGATTTTTAGTCTAAATTTTGTCGGGGTTTTGTTTGAAAACTTTTAAGCTTTTTATCTTCTTATTTCCGATTTTATTTCGAGCTAGTAACTTTCCAAAGAGAAATTCCAACATTCTGTCTATGCTTTGTTTTGCCAATTGTTAACACTATGCATTAAGCAGCAATTAATTACCCACTCCTTGATAAAAAATAGAACATTGATTCACACGAAGGCTCTAGGCTAATCTCTTTTGAAAAACCAGTCGAGTTAGTCTGAACTCGATGTGTATTCACGAAGTATTCATTTTGTTCTTGTCTAGATAAATTATTCCCAAACCTGGAGCTACCGATCCTCCTCTACGGTCCAGGTTTTGTGATAATTATTTTTCTTTTTGAGGGACCTCAAAAAAAAGTCTCAAGTGTCCACAACAATTTATAAGCGTATAAAGGGATCCAAAGACAAAAAAGTTTGAGAACCACTGGCGTAGAGTAAATTAATGTGTCTAAGAATGCCCCTGGTCGGATAAAATGAAGCAAGAAAGGAGTACAGAGCCACCCACCCAGTTTTCACAGGCACTTAATATGCGAAAGCAGCTGCAAAACCCATTATAATGAAGGAAGTCGCCACAGAAACACACCTAATATCTGTGTGTGGACCTTGCAGGGGGGTCTTTGTAAACCCTAGAAAGCTTCCAGGGACAACTAAATCATCGAAAGCTCATCCATCAAAAGAGGAAGGTACCAATGTAGCACCCAATGACGACTCAAGCAACAGTTCAATTGTACCTAGGGCAGCAAAGCCATCAGATAAAGTTAAGCCACATCACGAACCAAAAGCCAATGACATGCTGTCTGATGATGACGTGGACGCCGAGCCCATGGATCTGACAGCAAGATACCCATTCTCAAAGAAGCATAAAATAAAACCAAAAATTAAAGGAAAGGGGAAAGTAAAACTCTGGCGGCAACTGTCATGACTGCTAGGATAATATCATGGAACTGTAATGGTTATCGCTCCCACTCAGCTGAGCTGCAGCTTCTTTTGCAATTACAAAATACCTTTGTGATTTGTCTTCAAGAAACACACCTCCGTCCGGAACATTGAATCCACATATCTGGATTCAAATGCTTTCGAAAAGACTTTTTAGGAGGCGACAAATCTTGTGGAGGGGTATGTACATTAGTCCGAAGTACAATCCATGCAGAAGAGATCAACCTCGTAAACAAATTTACAGGCAATGGCTGTCTGCCTAGGATTGGCGGCTGGCTTAACAGTGTGCAATATCCATTTTCCACCAAACAGGGGCGTTGATTGCAGGGAGTTAGAGGATCAACTTCCCCTACCCTGTATAGTGGTCGGCGATTTTAATGCCCACAATATGGTATGGGGATCTGTCTGTTCCAACAGACTCGGCATATTAATAGAAAAAATTTTAGACAATTAAAACCTGATCTTACTTAATAGTTGGGAATACACCCAGCTGTCCCCTGCAACGGGTAGTTTCTTATGTATCGACCTTGCTTTTAGCTCTCCTGGAATCTTCGAGCAAGATGTCGCCGTGTCATCATCGAGGAATAACGGTCGTCTTGGGAGCACTTTGTCCAACAGTCCATTAACAGTCGCACATCTACAACAGTCGTATGGGAAAAAGGATCCGAATAGGCCACACAAGGTTAAAGCTTTGGCTTTATCCTCCGTGAGGAGAAGACACCTACCTGTGATCACTGTGGTTCACCTCTGTCAACGGTGAAACATATTCTCATAGAATGCGAGCAATATACCCAGCACCGAAGAATCTTAGGCATTCCAGAGCAGATTCATCTAGCCCTAGGGAATGACTCAACAATGATTGATCGGGTTTTAAGATTCTTGAAGTATATAAATATTTTTAATTCTCTATAGTTATAAAATGTGCCTAGATGTATGCATATGTACGAGTATATATATATGTATATGTGTATATATGTATTTTATAAATTTGACAATGCCGCCGGTAACTTTTAATATAATCATTATTAAAAATTTGATCTGCATACTAGGGAAATTTTTACATGGAAAAGAGTTCAGTGGATATTTTAATATAGAAATTTTATTAATTTTATTAATATCAAACCAAGGCGCTGATAACTTTAATTGTTGACGCGCCTATAAATTTACAAACTAACTAACTCACCCCCTGCCAAACACCTTTGCGACTGTTTGCATAGAGTATTTTCGCTAAATATATATATATATATAATGACGGCCAATCGACCGTAAATGTCCGTCCTAGTCTGTCCTCTTCTTTTCCCCGTGTGGGATTCTTGGGATGAAGTCAGTCTGGCGACCTTCGTTGGTGAGGATGGAACCAAATGGGAAAACGCTCACCTCTGCCATCCCTCCTCTGCTCGCTCTTCCCCGGTCCTTCCAGTCATAGGGAGCATCTCTTTTAACAGACTCCAGACGATACAAATCCACCCACGAACCCTTACATTTTCGGAAGCAGGTTATTTATGTTGTGGTTGTCGTGACAAGCTGGTGTTACGTTGAGGTCTCTTGAGGAATTCAGCTATTTTGGTGGGATTGTGGGTGTGCCTACCAGTTCCAGCGATTCTCTTTGTGTTTCGTTTTACGAAACATTCCAGCGTAGGAATCCAACAGAGTTACACATCGGGACTGTTTTGCGGACCTGTGGTGCGTGTTACTTCCTTAAGGCACGCAATTAGATGTCTCTCTCCCCCCTTCTCTTCCCGTCCCCACCACACCCGCATGACATCCGTGGTTGACCATTTCCTTTGGTTTTGACAAACAAAAAATGGATCGACCTTTTAAAATCGTCTTGGACTCCGGGAAAGAGAAGGAGACTCTTTCCCCTCCCCTCCCCTAACAACCCTTTGATTTTGGGGTGGGGGGCGGGGCATCTCGCGGGTAGAGGAGAAGAATAGGAG
>WURS02038815.1:0-11330 GCA_011762765.2 Rhinocypha anisoptera
TTTGATTTTGCAGGATTTATTTTGAGACCCCAAGTATCGGACCATTTAGCAAGTGCGTTGAGGGCATTCTGCAAGCCAGTGATGTCGTCGATGGAGTCAATTTGCCTAAATATTTTACAATCATCAGCGTAGAGAAGAATTTTGCATGAAGTAGAAGTAACTACCTCTACTAAGTCATCAATAAATATTGCGAATAACAGAGGACCCAGGACACTCCCTTGGGGAACACCAGAAGTAACAGTGACAACAGATGAGGGAACACCATCAATTACAACACGTTGCATCCTGTTTGTTAGGAAGGAAGTTAAAATTTTGAGGAATTTACCATGAATATTGAATCGATTTTCCAACTTATATAGTAACAATTGGTGATTGATTTTGTTCTAAAGCATTTGCAAAATCCAAGTAGCAGACATTCAATTGAGATGAGTTCTCGAAGGACTGAATGCAGTGATGTTGCAATATTGATAGGTTACTTAATGTCGACGATCCAGGAAGAAAACCATGCTGCTCCTCAGAAATGAAAGGCAGGGTGAAAGATAAAAGTCACTGATGGATTATGCGCTCACAGACAGTTGACAGAATGGGTAGAAGGAAGATAGGGCGGTAAGGCTCGACGGAAGATTTTCTTCCAGATTTGATAAAGGGAAAATGTTGCTTTTTTTCCAAATTGTCAGGAAATATTCTGTGAAAAAGCATCGATTAAAATGAATGGAAACGGGGATGGCTAAAGCAGGAGCGGCATTTCTCAGAAGCCTAGCACTGAGTTGATCAGAACCAGTAGCACAGTTGTTCTTAATGGAGATCAGAAGTTTGTGGCATTAATCAGGGGAAGTGGAAAGTGATGAGAGAGAATGGGAACATAAACATTTCAGATTGAAGTTACAGATGTCCATCAAATGATTAGGAATGAAAGTGGATTGAAAAAAATTGCTGAAAAGGTCTACCCGCTGTCATCCAGAAACTACTGCAGTGCCGAAATTTAACAAGGTAGTTTGCATGCTGACGAAGGTCTTTGAATGTTTTAAGAGAGTGAGGATTTGGAAAGTGTTTGTGTAAAGACCACGCACTTTGTTTATTTTTTAAAGCAAGAATTGTCTCACACGACATCTAAGGGGAGATCTTCCTCGACCGGGGCTTGTGGTGAGCATTGCAGTCCCTTACAACGGCTGCCAACCAGTCATAAAAGAGGTTGAAGGCATCGTCTACTGAACATTGCTTCAAAAGATGCCATGGGAGACAACTGAGGGTGTCAAAAACATGCGCCCAGTCGGCCCTCTTCCAGATGGAAGTAGGAGGGTGTAGGGAAGGAGGGTGGGCAGACCGGGGGGACAAATGCAGCCACCCGCTGGGTTCCAAGGATATGTCGAGAGAACCGTGGTCGGAGCTGAAATAGTCACCAGCGCAGGCAACTTTCACTTCCAGCAAAGATAAAACTAGATCCAGGAGGGCCAACCCTCATGTTGCTAAAAAGTTGAATTGTTTCAGGGCCAGCCCATTAATAAAATGTTCAACAAAAAATTCCTCAAGGTTGATGAGACATTGGGAAAGTAAAGGGGATGACCAATCGATGTTTAGGTTAAAGTCACCCAGCAGAAGGACTTCACCCAACTCTCAGCATTACGGAATCAAAACACTTCTCCAATAAAGTTATGTCACTAGACGGAGGACGGTAAAAGGTACCAACAAACAATTTCCTACTGACACAACTTGTTGAGGAAAAAGGGATTGTTAATTCAACCCAAATTAATTCAGAGCATACTTCCAAATCATGGTGACGTTTTGCACAAAGAAGGTTATCCACGGCTAAAAGGACACCACCACCGCACTTACCCTGCCGGTCATGTCTAAATATTTGGTGAGAAGTTGAAAGGGAGATCTCACTATCGGAAACACTGTCATTTAGCCATGCCTCTGTAAAGGAAATCACTTTATAGTCGCGTAGTTTGTGTAGGAATGAGTCTACAGCATTGAGCTTGTTTTTTAGGCTGTGGACGTTTTGGTAATACAGACGTAAACACATTTTTGGGATTTAACAAACACAACTTTTTGGGATTGAACACAGGTATTTATAATTAGAGAGAGGCACTGAACCGCACAAACACTAATAAAGGAGCACAAAACACCGGGAAATGGGATAGACGGGAGGACAAGTTGGCCACCTGAGGAAGCGCAGGCTGGAGTCAATCGGCGTAGCAACCATAAGGAGGAAAGTTAAAAAATTTCACCAGTGGCATAAAAATGTGTTTCATAAAGTGGAAAACTATTATTATCCATATATTGTTGCTGCCTACAAGTGACTGGAGAAAAAGATTAAGAACAATAAATATATGAAAGGAAATTATATCATATGAATGAAATTGAAATATAACAATCTATTATTGAGAGCATACATTATTTTTTAAGTCTTCTTCCTAACTCATCAATCTTGAATATTGGTTTTTGGTACCTCTTCAAGCTATACTGTCATGAGTCATACCATTATAGTTTCTAACTACAATGTTTTCCAATATCTGTTTCTCATAGGTCATCCTTGGCCTACCTCAGGTAATAGAAACAGTACTGTACTCCATACTATAATCATTAACATTATTTACCTACATAACTCCCCAACTGATTGTAAGTCAATTAATTTATTGCAAAGATCAGTTCTCTGTGACAAAGGCAATACAAAACCATAACATTTAAGATAAACTCTTATAAAGAGGCTTATTTTATAAAGAGAACTTATTTTTTGGAGGTGATATCCCTTCCTTTTTTCCAATGATCTATTTCATATATACTAATTAATAGCAATATATATAGAGTTTTCGGTTACATATAATGAAACCTTTCTGATCAAAAAGTAAGTGAAACCCAGAAAGAGTTGTAGCACAACAGTACCTACATAGAAGTAGATGGTTCTATAACAAATCACTCACCTGCTAGAATCATTCATAAGAGATACAGTTCCCTGAGGAATTGTTGTTCGTGTTAGAGTGTTATTTACAGCAACTGTAACTCTGTCATCAGATTTACCAATACTAAGAAATTCTGTAATCTCCACTTGAAACGGAAGATGCCCGCCTTCATGTGTAGCCACCAAAATACCATTTATCCACTAGAAAAAATAGGTACATTCATAATTTAGAAGCTGTTTTCCTGCTTCTTTTTATACTATTTTACCCGAAAAGTGGCATATTAAATTGTATTTCACCTTTTATAGAGTAACATACATTAAAATTGTGTAAAATTTCAATTGAAGCAGTTATCAGCTATGTTATAACATGGTACTTTAATTAAATTAGCCGTAGGTTATGCATAAAAAAATATAAATTATAGAAAAAGCACTTTTCCAACGCCAACCTATATTCTTAATGAAATTGGAATAGTAAAAGTTATACTCAGCATATTGAACTAAGAATAAGAAGGGGATAAAACAAAACAATGTTCATGAAAATGCCTTTATAATAGTATATCATTGATTTCATAAAAGATATGATAAAATATGGCCATAACTTACTATGCGTGAATGGTAATGGATGCTTCCAAATCGAATGAATACTCTTCTTTTCTCCACGGCCCAGTGGCGAGGAGTAAAGAACCTTCTGTCATACCATACTACACCAATATGATCCCGAATGGAACTTTTTTCAAATATATCATTGTAGCTTGACGGCACAGGCATTAATTCCGTTGGTCCGAACTGGAGATTAAATTAAAGAGTATAAATTTCCGCATCATGTAAGAAATGATTAGATTTTAAAACGCATTTAAAAGACAAAACTTTCCTTTTCCACTTTCTTTGCAAATTCCACAAAAGGTAGTCCACAAAATTCCACAATTGTATATATTAAATTATTACGAAAATTTTTAATGTCGGGTGTATGTATATTAATAGAGGTTTAATAATATAAACATTTCCTCAAGTTTGAAGAGAGATTTCATTGGTATTGTAACAATATATCTGTGATAGTAATAATAATTAATACCTCTGAGAGATCTGATGAATACCATCTCCGCAAAATTCCTAAATCATCTCCAGTTGGGTCAACTCGAAAATTCCAAAGTCCATCGAGAGCACGAATTTCTCTAGTTTCCGATTCCCTTGGGTATAATATACCCTGACAACATAGTTTTTCTATTGATAAAACTATCAGTAACGAAAGGAACTTGCTGCACTGACACATTTTCAATTAAGAACTAAGGGAAATACGCCCTAATGGTCCGATTCAATAAGTGGTTTATTAGAATATAATGAAATTATATGGAGATAAGAAACAATAAAAAAGTTTGGCGTTTCCAATGGAAGCCTTGAATAAATAAAATCTGAAAGGTATAAGTCACTATCCGTTTAAAAGTATAGCGCGAATGTATCGACTACTCGCGCCGTAAGAATCGCCGAAAATATGGCACCTAATAAATGAGGAGCATATTGCCCTAATGCGCATTATGTTGCTATTTTTACAGTCGCGTTCGCTACGATTTTAGTTTTACTCTAAAGTTCTATGGTCACGGGGATTGGGAAAATAATGGCATAAAATTTACGGTGTTTACTTTACACATCCTATTATGTGCGTAAAAAGGCGCACTCCTGGTTTAAATATGTTTTTTATTCCAAAATTAAAATTCTCTCTGGAGTAAGAAAATTATACCGAAAGGTTGTCGTCAACGCTCTAATATAGTATTGGTAAGTCTGTTCCGTAGTGTGATGTTGTTAAGTACTTAAGTTGAAAATGTGACAGGAAGATTTCCCATTTAGAACAATGGATTCGGAGAAGATCCTTTTTCTCTCTGGAGTTTCTCTTGCTGTTGCTGTAGGATTGTACGTTCTGTGGGGACCAACAACTACTAAGAAGAGAAAGAAAGCGGGTAAATAAAGTTACATATTATTATTTCTAATATAAGACGACAATTTTGAGGATAACACTATCGCTAAATTATTTAAAATGCATCGATGCTTCCTATTGTTCAACAGTAGTACTTTATGAAGACAATCCCGTATTCAAACTAGAGTATGCATGAAAGATAAGAGAAGTATTCAGCTTAAGAAATATGTTTTGTAAATTTTGGATTTATTGTGGTTCCGATCGATTCAGCACTCTTGGAATTAACTTCTGGTAAGTTTATAAACTGAGCTCCCTAAAGAATCATTTAGGGGTTATCTATGAGCAGTTGTTGAATCAGTACTATTTTAACTATACTTGCCAGTACAAGGTCAGATGCATATCACTTTTTACACTAATTGTAAAGCAGTTGAGTGTCGTCTTGAAAAGTATTTTTATTCACATACTTTTGTAGTAAAGGTTTCATTTAGTACTGCTGTCTAAGATCAAATTCCAGTAATATCTGGTGGATTAGTATCATTTTAAATTCCAAAGCATGTTATGTGATTTCCGATTTTCTACGCATTCAACTCTGAATTTGGCTTTACAGGCATTATTGGTCTCGTGAATCTGGGTCATACATGTTTTCTGAATACATTACTACAAGCCTTGGCATCCTGCCCAACATTTATTAGCTGGTTGTCATGGCATGCCAATCGAGAATTCAGATTCAGGGATGGATACTCTTCTCATAATAGAACATTTTCTAGTCTTGCTGCAGCTATCTACAAGGTAATTCTAGGTGAGTAAGAAAGGATTTTGACTGATACAATCTGTGTATTTTCTTGTAGTGTTCATTTGGAAGCCAATGAATCTACCCATAATAAGAACATTTTCATAATCCTCTTATGCAAATAAATTGTTACGTTTTTTCTTACAGTGTTAAATGGGAATGAACCCAATGAGCAGTCCGAGGATGGATATGCCTATGCCCCATATTGTGTACTTGATGCCCTTGGAAAGCGTGGATGGGCCATCAGTCCTGGTGAACAAGATGCACATGAACTATTTCATGCTCTCTTGTCAACCATTGGAGAAGAAATAGAGGCAAACAATGTACAGGTGCCTTCAGTGGAGCATAATGACAGATCTCTGATGGGTTTGAGTTTAAATTCTCATAAACCATCAATTACAGATGCTCTCACCCCTTCAGATAATTTTGGAGCAGGCCTGGAACATTTAAGAATCTCTTCTGAAAATCAGATGGATGAGGGTACTCAATTTTTAGCAAATGAAGTGAGAGCTGATTTGTGTGCCAGTAGCCCAATGCTGAAGGATAAATTTACTGTAGTCTCCCATCTTAGGGATGAATCAGGGCTGGAGTCTGGCAGTCACAAAGTTAATAATGAAGTTGAAGATGGCCTCAGGGATAAGAATGATGATGGTGGAGATGAAGAAATTAGTGTCAAGATAGTCCTTAGTGAGTCAGTCAAAGGATCTGACACGAATGTCAGCAATCAATTGGCAGTGAGTGAGCATGATGATGGGGTAAAGTGTGCAGACCTGTTGGGCAGAGATTTGCTTTCTGTGTATGCATCATCCTACCCAGGTTCTCCCAATGCATCACGATCTCCTGTTTCTGTACAATCTCCGACCCATTCGGCCTCTCCAACTGGATCACCTAAAAAGGTTAACCAACTCTGCAGAAGAACACGATCCAGCATTGCAATGAACTCGAGGCAGAGGGTACTCAGATATTCAGATGGAAGGTACACTTCACAGCTTTTCGAGAGTAACAGCTGGGACAACACAGGAGGCTTGGTATCATCGACTTCTGGGTCACCATTTAGGGGGTTCCTGACTAGTCAACTGAAATGCATGTCATGTGATTTTAAGGTGGGCATATGATTTAATTCTTGAATGGGTGCTGATTGTGCATGAATAATAATTTGACATTTTATAAAAAGTATAGACCATTTTGGGTAGCCACAGTATGTGCAGAGAAACATCACAAGCAGTTAGTTTAATTGCATTTAATCATTTCCAAACACTCTTAAAAATAAAGTTTACTACCGCAGGCTTCACTTTTTGGAAGTTATGAATATCTACACTACCACAACTCGCCCAGCGCCATTTAATTACGGACATGAATTTCTTTCAGCGCCTCATGAATGGACTCTTCCGCTCTGATCAACTCCTATCCTTCTTTCCTTTCCGAATTCCATCCTGCAACACTCGCAATTCCAGTCTTATACACATCCCAAAATATCGCCTATCCATTTCTCAAAGATCCCTATTATGAATAATTTTCACCGAATCAGGCATGATGTGGTGGAAGAGATTCATACTGAAAGTAAAAAACACAGCACTTTTCCACAGAAAAATAAAACTTTATTGTACGACGTATGTTTCAGCTCACTGAGCTATCATCAGGTACCTGATGATAGCTCAGTGAGTTGCACATACTCAGTATCCCTATTCTACCGCTTACCTGCCTGCTATAACTCTCTTATTGTTGATTGCCCTTCTCTTGACCTCTTCTCCCCTCGTAACACCTTCACTGCACTCCTAAAACGTCACTTTAGTGTTTAATACGTTACATTTTGTTTCCTATTGTTGCTTAGTTTAATTTTTATTATTTATTTGCTCTTTTGATTTGTTATTTATTTACTTATAAACCCAATGTAAAAGACCTTTTTGCTGTTTTTGGTGTTGTATTAAATAAATATCCATAATTGAAATAAATGTATACTCTTCAGTTGATTGCAATTTTTAGAGCTTCATCAAATTTGAGTATGCACCAAAGAAACATTCATCCATTCATCACCATTGCTCTCCATAAAACCTGAATTATAACAGAAGTACTCACCCAAACTCCCCCTTCCTCCCCTTTTGCCCAACCCTCCCACCACCCTAACTAACCATAAAACCTCACCCCACCCACACCCTTGCCATTTTACACCCACCTTTGCCCTGAGCCTCTTTTCACACCCCGCTCCCCACCCACACATTTTTACCACCCACCCCTTAGCCCCTTGTCCATTTCTTTCCCTGCTGGTTACTGGTCTTTTTTTTTAAATCCACCAATTCCACTCTAGCCCAACCCACCCTCATATCTCTTGATTGAAGGGCTTCTTTTTTGGATTTTATCGCAGCAGACGCCTCTCCTTCCCTACCATTCTCAGAACTTCTTTATTGGTTATTCTCTCTATCTGTCGCCAAACCCACATCTCATAAGCCTCCAGTCTATGTTCATCATCATTCCTCATGGACTAGGTTTCGGATCCATGTTATGCTACCATCTCTCTTACTCTCAGCCTTTAACAAACACAGCAGCTAACATACTGGCATCTTCTTCATATTCATTCATGTCCATTCCTTATTTCTAACTCACCCTTTCTGACAAATGTGAGCTTTAATTTTGGACCTTGCCAAGGCTGCTGGCAATAAAATTCATGATTGGATTAAGCAAGTGATATAACCTTGGTATTGAAGGGCGAGAGGAGAGAGTATAGGGGAGAGCAGAATAAGAACATAATGAAGGTAACGTCCACTTCATGCCATGACACCCACCAACTCATATTTTTATGAAACTTGGTGCATATTCCTTCACTTATTCGTGACAACTCCAAATTTTATTTATCTTCCACTTTTCATTTTTTAGCATTTAGCTTTCAGTTGCAGCCTCTCAAACTTCAAGCAAGTTCTCAATTTCTTCCATTTCAAGGCTAACTTACAAGGTTTACTTATATTACTAAAAAAATTTTTTTCAATTCTTCCATTCAAGGTCTTAGCAAACTACAAGTTGTAAATTGACTAGTAGTATCGTATCTTCAAATGAATTTCTGCAACCTTTTACCCAAACTTTGCATTTTGCACGTAATGTAATGCATAATTGGTTTAATGTTTTTGTCTTGTATCTGATTTATTTTAAGTATATGTTTGTAATAATGCATAACAAGATCTATGCCACATGTTGTTGGCTAAATGATCAATAAATTATTATTATTAGTTTTGAAGAATTGTTTAACCTGAAAAATTGGGTTTGACATTTAAATGATTCTGTTTATCTTGTATATTTTGCACTGTACTCCCTTTTAGCATCCAATTACCTGTTTTGGGTATATGTATTTGAGTATTATGTGTATGATATTTTTTGTTTTTGTTCAATTCCTGGCAAGATCCATTCCACAAATGTTGGATGAAGGATCAACAAGGATTATTTTTATTTAATGTGATTTAATACATCCTTCTGTAACAGGAACTGCATCCATGTCATGAGTTTGCTTTTTTCTAAAGTTTAAGAATACAATTTTTTTCAGATGATATAAGATTTTGGATTTTATTGGGAGTGAGGTTTAACTTATAACTGAACTTATTTTCAAGTTGAGATGGTACAGCAATACCTTTCATTGTCATTTCTACAGCAAATATTTTAGAATAAAAAGGAATTAAACAATTATATTGCAATTAGTAGCATTTTTAATATTTCAGAATTTTCTTAAATGTGACATATTATATTTGTTACCCTAAAAGTTGTTTTCCTTTCCTCTTTCTAGTCAGCCGTAAGGTATGACAAATTTGACAGTCTCTCCTTAAGCCTTCCTCCCAGAGGAGTTGGATCTGATATGGGTTATGTCTTAGGTAATACAAAAAGAGGAATAACCCTTGAGTATCTCCTCCATCGCTTTGTCTCCAGAGAAATAGTTGAAGGTGTGGCTTGTGAAGGTTGTACATTAAAAAGGAAAGAAGAAATGAGACCAGATACATCTGGTGATGACAAAGCTCCCTGCCCAGTTAAAGCCACATTTCTTAAATGGCTGAACTTTGGTCGAGTAAGTGAGATCACTTAAAATGCATTAATATGTGTAGTGCATATGTGATATGTACTAGACTCAGTTCATTAATCCCAAGCAGGGATAGATACAGATATGATAATTTTTAATATGTTGTATTATGCTAAACAAAAACAAACCAGAGGCTTCACACTAAGTTTATTTTGATGTTTTCTCATCATGTGAAATTTTTTGAAAATTGATAAGTGCATTTTCTGAATTCATTTAATAATTCTTATTTTCTGATAAATGTGTTTTGCATTTCCATTGAAAAATATGATGGTATATAACTATTACATATCCTTATTAATTCAAAATAGTGTTAAGATTTTTAAACAGTTTTGTAAGCTGGAATTCTATGGTGCTTGTTTTGTCTTCTTATGTCTTAGCTACCCAAATGCCTGTGTTTTCACATTCAAAGAACAACATGGTACGATAATGGGCAAACTTCAAAGAGGCATGATTTTGTAGAATTCCCCGAGTACTTGTGTATGGAAATGTATACATACCTCCAGGTTAGTGAATGACTATAGTGTGAAATAATAATAAACCATAGTGTGAAACGGAATCATTGGATTATTAATTTTTTTCCTTTGCTCTCGAAGCTCACCTATTTTTTTGTTACAGGCATCAGTAAGAGAATCAACAAAGAGTAATCTCAAAGTTCTTAAAGAAGAAAATACAGTCAATAATAGACTTAGTAAAAGTCAGCAGTCATTGGAAATGGAGAAGACTAATCCCAAAGCTCCTCTGTCACCTCCCGTGAAGGCAGAAAGATCATCTTTGAAAATGGATATGGGCATTCCATCAAAAAGGTAATGAAACCTGTACAGTCCTGCACAATGCTTTATCTCGACTCTGTGAGCTGTCATTGAGAAACTGGGGAACTATGACACAGTAGGTTATGTTTTTTCACATGTGTAAACATAGTCCTTTGGAATACTTAAAAGTTTTAGAATAACAAATACAATTAAACAATTATTTTTTTAAATAAAAAAAATTACTCGTGAGCTGTACCTACCTATTTATAATCTGTAGTTAGAAAGCTACTAATGATTACTCAAACATGCTTCTAACTACAGTAGAAGTCCGCTATAACGAGAGCTGATAAATGACGAAAAATCTCATTATAATGCACGCTCGTTATAGCCGACAGTCATTTAAATTCATCTCTTTCGACATTTAAAGTGGCACCAAAAGTGGGCGAAAGTGAGCCATGAAGTAGTTGCATTAGTCCATCCGCAAATGCATTGAAAATAGATCGTTCCATTAAAATAAAAATAAAATATTGTCACAAAAACTCACGCACTTGTAACTAATGTGTGTCACGCATCGATAGTATTTTTTGGCAATGCTTCGTGAACAATCATAGATAAGGTATGACCTACGGTTAACAATTACGATTCCATAAATAAGAGGAGGGCCGAGAGATTGGCCTCCTAAGCTAGAGATTGGCCTCCATCCTGCTAAGGTCAACACAGACAAATGGGACCACCCAATGGGATTTCCATAACTGTGGGTGAAAAGTAGATTCCTCCTTGTTTGTTTGTTCCCCCCTCTCTAACTTTCAACTAATCCCTTCTCTTGCTTGTCGATGAAAAAGGACCTGAAAAGGGACCTCCTGTTGATTGGTAGTCTCTCCCTCCCCGTCTGACCTTCAACTAATACCTTTTCCTGCATTGTCTACAAG